>JAVQJG010079506.1:0-11237 GCA_036024015.1 Craterocephalus amniculus | reverse complement strand
TAATTTCCCCATATTAAAGTACAAATTAAATCATCCATATAGATATTAATGCCATTTTGATACATTACACAAAAATGAAATTCAATTACTTATATATGTAGCCCATCTTTTGAAATATGATTTACTGTGCAAAATTTCTTTACTAAAACCGTGATCGTAGACTAGACTACTTTACAAATGGCATAGGCCTCTGTGTTGTAAGAAGAAGAGAAAAAAATCGAGAATCGAATCGAATCGTGACCCTAAAATCGAAAATCGAATCGAATCGAAGATTGGGAGAATCGTGACACCCCTAATGTTAATGACAGTTTGGAAAATACCACCGGTCCCAAAAGTCTTTCATGATTCTGTCCCAACTTATAACTTGCTGCCTAAGCTTGCTGACTGTTTCCTGATGCCAGATAGCATAGGGTCACAGCAAGCTATTCAGCCTTGTTCACAAGAAGGGTGTGCGAATTTCCGTGTTGAATATGAGTGGATACACGGTGAAGCAGATCATCGAAGGTACTGGCGGACATCCAAAAATACTGGAAGTGCCACTCATTGTCGATTTCTCCGATGTAAGCATGCTGCATGTTGTCTGCGCTGCTTTTGTTTATGTCTCTTTGAGGGCTTGCATTATTAAGATTTCTTACAATGTCGCCATGTTTTTGTGTGTTAGACTTTTTTCACTGTTTTTGAATTATATTCTTCTTCTGATGTTTTGGGAAACTGTATAATAGCTCATTACCACCACCTACAGGTGGGAATAAAATCGGGAGTGACATCTGAACTCAGCACTGCGCACTAGTGGATGAACTGCCTTAACAACTATGGCAATGTATAGGACGCATGGAGTATGAGGGCCCAACGCACAATGACGTATGAAACGGTATGAAATTTACTTCTGTCAGGGAGCATAAATGGGCCTTAAAGTGGATCAATGCAAGTCTGGGTATGTTTACCATGCAGTACGCACCCCAAAGCTGTAGGGGGAGCTCCAGAGCGAGAAACTAGGCGACAGACGAAGAAGAATGTTGTAAACAGAGGCATCTTACGGTGTCTTGAAGAGGATACGGCTAGTTAGCATGGCTTCAAATGCATCTAGTAAAAGTAATTATCAAAGAAGTATAAAAGCAAATACCGAATCGCAGAGTAAACATGCATATTTGTCCAAACGGGTTTACGACCGGCCTTATAGCGCTAGTCTCGTGTATCGCGAGACCTCCAAACCAAAACAAGCGCGAGCATCAATGGGCTAAACTGCAAGAGCCGTTTCTGGTAGGGGGAGACCTGATGGAGGAGGAAATGTCCGCTTTTTCATCAGAACAGGTCAGTCAAGCAAAATACTTACTTCCAAGCTGCTTTATGACGATGATAATGCTGCATAGAGCCGCTTTAAAGTGAGTCAGATTTATGTATGGGGAGACAAAAGAACTGAAAAAAGCCAGAGGAATATCAAGCATCTGTACAGGAGCGTCTCATTTTAGAGCATTTCTTGGTGCTGGGCCTGCTGGATGAGTTGAGAGATTTGGAAACGTGATGTCAGACATGCCGCTCCCAGCTCGGCACCGAGTGGTGAAACGTGACACAGAGCATGCAAGCTCCAGCCACACACACACATACACAAACACATAAATCCATGTCAGCTCTGTGGGTTTGTAATTATTAGCGGTGACTGGGCTCGACTTAAACGATGCAACGGTTGTTTCCAGAGTTTCACATCCACCGAAAACTAAAGAGTGAGAGAGAAATCCCTCTTCTGTCCACCGGTGAGGTCAGAGATCAAGAGCGAGAGGAAAAAGCACCGCTGTGGGGCTGGCAGGGATTCACACAAACACACCAAGAGAAATTGTACCGCAAAGACAAATCTAAACACTTCTGGTAAAAAAAAAAGGAAAAATAATTGTAGATAATGAGCAACACTCCCACACGTAGCTGCTGAATACTGCAAACAGCATGTTAGTATTAATGCTGCTCCTCCAGCCTCCACTCATCTGGTTTCAGCTTTTCCACCAGATGTTGAAGCAGCAGGGCAGCAGGGATTCGCTCCCGCCGAAACGCCACCACACGTTTTCTAAGGTGTTGAACTCAGACCTGGCTTAACGGGGCTGGACTCTTCCAACTTTGAACATGGAGCAACTCATAAGTCAGATGGTAACTTAGTTACTTGATGAGCTGATTCGCTGCTGCTAATATTAATTTCCTTCCCTCCCATTTGCACCGTTTGATCTCCCGCTTGAAGGATCAGCCAAATGCTGCACATACTTCTGCTGCTTGTTCTTTCAGCGATGAAGGAACAGCAACAGAAAGGTCATCCCCATCTCAAGGCCTCAGAGACGAAAGCACCAAATATTTCACGCACACATGGAGGACAGATGTGCATGATGACGACATTGTTCTCTGGCTTGAGTGACATCACAGGTAGCAGGAATGTAAACTCCATGTGGAACCTTTTAGACGGACTGAGGGAAGTAAGAGAAAGACCGGATTTTCCATGTTGGAAAAAAACCGGTCTGAGCAGCATCGGGATAAATAAGAAAAGCAAAGCAAATGAAGACGCGGACTGCTTTCAGAGCAGCTGGATGTGGCTTTAGAGATGCAGGTACACTGTTATCCTCCACATAAGAGAAGAAATATTAGTTGACTTTAGCTTCTGCTTCATCTTTCCGAATGCATGTCTGCAATCTGTGTTCATTCCCTGATGACCTGAGCTCCCGGAGAAATGACAACGTGATAGAAAGTCAATAAAAGGTAAAAAGGAGAGAAAGGCTGAGTTTACACCTGACTGGCTCTGATGCACAGTTGTAACCTGTGCGGTGGCTGTTTGTTTTGAAAAGGACGCTGTTATGAGAATGACAGAAGATTATCTGTTATCCCTGCAAATGTAAGTTGTTCACAATTTCTGGGCCAAATGAAAAAGAGTTGAATGAACTTTGACTATGTGACGTCACCTGCACTGATGGGTTCAAGTGTCCCTCAGAAGTTCAGCCTTGGCTAAGAGGCCAAACAACTAAGTTGTCCAAAAAATGACTTTACATTACCAGAAAAAAATTTCAAAGCTGCACCCATTCCTGTGGAAGCATCAGGATACAGGCTGACAAACAATACGTGACATGGAAAGTATTCTAAACAGATTTATGAACTGTATCAATAAATTCTGCTTTTAGAAAAAGATTAGATTTTAGATTTGAAAGTACATTTTTAAAACACACGATTTAATAAGAATGAATAAAGTACACCGTTCCTCTTTAATAATTCTATTTCAAATGCACAATTACAAAACACTGTGTAAATTTGATGCCTTTGTATTGAATTGTAGAATTTGAATTAATATTTAGAAATCCATATTTTCAAATTTTCAAATCACCATCAAAATCCTGCATTGCTTTTCAGCCATTTAAAGAATGAGGTTTAAGGAAAATATTTATTTTCATTTTCCTAAACCTCATTCTTTCTCATAATAATTTAAATAACCATCAACCAAGGAAACCAAGGAAATCCAAGGAAATCCTTAAAACTAGATACACAATACAGATATTATAAACTCAATATCAATATTTTCTCCTCTACACCTGATTGTAGAGATGATCTAGTTTCCTCTGCTGCAGGATGAAAATACCATATTATTCTGCAGACTATTTTGCCATGTTGGTATGTTTGCAAAAATATCTAAAAATGGTGTGATATTCACTCTTTGTACAAAATAAAAAAATATTTCAACTTGCATCAGGCAGGTGTCAAACTGAATCATGACAGCTTTTAAACAATCCTCTCCTACTTAAAGCAGACTTCTCTCCTTAAAACCAATAAAAACCCGATGTTTAGAGAAGCACTGTGACAATCAGGGGACATACTTTATTTTTACTGATGCACCTAATTTAGAAAGTTAGGCGAACCAGTGCAACTTCATGCAAAAAACCAGTCAGAGTCCGTGAGCTAAGGTGGCGTGTTTGTTACCTCTTGTCTGAAAGCCTTCCTGAAGCCTGTCATGGGCGTTGCGGCGAAGGCTCTTCCAGGCACACAGCTCACCACCACGGGCAGCCCGTCGGGACAGCTCCCATTGGACTCCAATGATGCTGCCTGACCCAGTTTGCAGCTGGACAAATGAGCTTCGTTGCCAGTGCAGTTAACTGAGAAGTCCCAGTACGTTGGCTTCCTCCTGCGGGCAAACATCCTGGACACAGAAGCAAGACACACATTAATAAAGTCATGTGATATTTTTACAAAATGGTCCCGCGCTGTGGGAGATGTTATAAGAAGTAATTATACAGGAAATTAGTCTGATGTTTCACTTATTTCACTCACAGTTATTTGTTTCACGTCATACCCTGACATGCCAAGTGTGAGGCGGACGTTAAAGCAGGACAAAAAGCATTCCTTTTAGTGGCCTGGAAACCTTTCACAGCTAACGTTTGGAGCCTGAGAAGCAACTCTGATGTGTCCTCAAACCTAATCTGAAAGCAGTGGTGATGAATGCCCGTGCTGTCCACCAACAGGAGCATGTTTTCCTAAAGCTCTGTTTTCCAGACTTTGATCAACTTGGATGTTCCTGATCATAGCCAACTTTCTACCATAAACCATCCCTGATGAGGGAACTTTGTCTTATTTGTCAACATTTTTCATCATTAATATCTCAACTTGTCATATCTGAGGAAAAAAATCATCCTCAAAGTCACTTTGAGGGCTGCTGTATGCTGCGGCTGGATCCATCACTGGAAATGGAATTTAGAAACATGCTAAGCAGGACAGATGATACAGACTTAATGATCTTGTTAGTTTAGCTGAAACAGGGCAAAAATATTCTCATCTTCTTGCTATGCAAACACACACAACCAATGCTTCAAAACACAAGAGGAGGTGCAATGTAAGCAATCTGAATGCAGATGAAAAAGTGGAATATCTTCCAGGATCTCTTAGGAAAATCTTTAGTTTTAGACATTGTTAAAATTCCTGATTAAAACTCATGACAAAGAATAATTTATGAAAACATTTTTAATCTAAAAGTCAAAGTGACTGTGGTTCCAGCTGAGCAAGAGGCTCCAGAGGATCATGGAAATCAGAATTATGAAACTGCTGCAGCTCCTGGCTCCGTCTCATAATCGCAGCCTGTAAAGCTGACTGCATGTTTCATGGAGCGAGCTGACACGTAGATGGAAACTTAGGGAGCAGCTGTGTTCTGCTGTGGTTACCTAAAGCTGGAGACTTCCAGCCCAGGCAGACAGAAAATTCAAGGTTATCCTAAGTCCTGGAGGTTTTATGGCGGGTCATGATTAACCTGATGGCTGGCATGCTGAAGCTCACGTGTAAGCAGGATTTAGGTCCCTCAGTAGAGACTCATTATCCCTCAGCTTATTGGAATGAATCAAAGTTGGGCAGACAGGAGTCGGATATGGGTTTCATAAGTGTAGGAGCTGAAATATGAAGCAATTCATCCACACCTGGAACACCTGAAACTGAGGCTTTGACACACATTTAGTTTCAAAGACAAGATTTAAGTGCAAACTAGTCCTCATTTACAAAAATAAAACAACACACACTTCTGAAGCAGTCTGAACTGCCTGCCTGAGGTAGGTGACCACCAGGAGGACTAGTGCTATGAGTCTTAGCTGTACTGTAGATGGGGAAAACAACCCCCCCATGTCAGGGCCAAACAGGAAAGCACCACAGGACCACAGACATCCAGGCCCATGGAGGGTCAGCAGAGTTGTAGATTGGAAAACTGGGTGATTATTATTTGGAGTTTGTGTTATTGTATCACAGAATAGGCTGAAAAGTTCTATGTCTTGATCTTTTGGAGATTTAACCTTTTAGGTGCCAGAATTTTTAAAGTTTCTAAGGCATAAACGGGAGGGAATTTTGAATACGAACCAGTTTATTTTTGGCAGAAAAATCAACAAATTTCACATTGTGGCATCATACATATATATACATCATAGGTATATGTATAAAAATACATGCATATATGATGGGTTTCATATCTTTAAAATCCTTTAGTTTCCAAAATGCCCAGTTGTCTCATCAAACTGTCTAATCCACCAGTGATGCAGTCATACACTCGGCCATCGTGCTCCCACAGATTTTCCACCCCTGCTTCCACCTCCACAAAGTCTCCTAAATATTCCAATCCTGCCTCCCCCGAGGTAAAGCTTGCTAGTTATCATCTCCCACATGCTGCGTCAGGCGCGTTATTATTATGGACAAGCATCACTTTCACTGTTGACTCAAACAGTAAACAAGCCTTCTGGGCCTTCTGCATCAACTACGGGTGCAATTTCCTCATTAACTTCAACCAGACCCCCCACACTCCCCTCCCCATGACTTCCATTGTATTACATTGAGGAGTCCCATGTCTGCCATCTAGTGGTGTATAGCAGGAACAGGTTTAAGCTCTCTTTCTGGAGATAAAGCCTGGTGGCAATTGCGATTTTCTAGTTTTAGTTCTGAGAGTGTTAAAATGACGAATCTGAAAAGAATGATAGCTGGAAGGTGAGGTTTGGTTCTCATCAGTGAGCTGGATTTGCTCTGAAATCGGATGCTTGGAACTATGTTTGTTGAAAGATAAAGTCACAACATAAAAATAATGATATTTTAAACACAAAAGTTTTGCAAAGTTGACTTCCTGTGCAGTTCTTCAGAATTCCATACTGATGATATTCGGCATGCGAGTTAGACCGTTCGGAGACTGTTGGTTTCTGGGACTATCTATGTTTGGAATCAGTCTTTAGACTCTGAAAATAACAGGAAGCAGCCAGTCCCATCTTTAGTGATGATGAGCATTTGGTCACAAACACGAAGAGGAATGTGGGTGTGACTTAAGCGCTGAAAGTCATGTACATCAGGGACACCACAAAAGCCTTGGTTCCCACCATCAGCTGGCACCCAGAACTGAAAGAAGTTAAATAATCAGCTGCTACCCAACACATTGCTGCATGTCACCAAAAATCCCAGCAACTCAAATTTTCTTTAGAGAAGTAACTTTGTGAAAAAACATAAAAGATTTTTTTCTGTATATTTCTGTATATTTCACTTCATTTTACAAGATTTTGCATTTTTTATTACGAACTGGTACTGCTAGAGATGAGCACTTTGTTTGGTCCATTCTAAACTAATCCTGGTCCACTTCCATGGAGGGCATGGTTCTGTTGGCAGTGGTATGAATGCTCATTTTGACCCAGCAGCGGACCAAAGAAGCAAACTTTGATCCACTTGAAAACCTGGGTTGTTGGCTCACTTGGAAGTGAGCCCTGGTGTGGTTGATTTGCAGCATGAAAGTAAACGGTCAATCCGTGAGAAGGATGTTTGATATCCCACTGCCTCTGCTGCTGCTCATAATGGACAGATTCTAGTGAAAACCGCATTATGTTTGAACAGAAAGCCCAGGACTGAATAAATGTGTTGTTGTTCCACTGTTGACTGATGATGAATGAGCCATTTTCAGTCAATTAGCCAGATATTCTTCTTTTTTCTTCTTGCTCAGTGGTCGTTTCAGGAAATATCCCCTCTAGTGAGTGGTTGATGCAACTATATTTGCTCTGAGTAAAGTGTGTTATGAAAGCAAGCCTAAAGGAAGGAAGGGGCAAAATTTTGTAAATCGTTTTGTAAATCTTGTTCCACATTTTCAACCTCTGCTTTCAAGTTTCTGCTTCCTTTCTGTTTTGAAAGAAAGGAAGAAATCAATTTTCATGTCGAATCTGAATAAAATGTTTGAAATGAACATTCACAGTCCTAAAAGGAGGATTACATATACAGGGTAAATGTAGTAAATTGATAATATAAAGATAAATAATAATATACTGCTGTACTAGTAAAGACCAAATTTTATCAATAAGAAGTTAGAACATTATTAATCCATGATGTCATTCAATTAAAAGTTCCTACTTCTGCTTGTGTGTGCGGCAGAAAGGTTTATGACTAACATGAAAAGAGAAAAACTGATGAGAGTTTTCCCATCTGTTGACTCCTGCAGAGGCAGATGTCGGAGTTATCCAACAAACCACTGAGTCGCAGCTTTCAGAGGACCACTGCTACTCACTTGTAGACTCTGGCGTTGTACTTCCTCTCCCCGGGGAACCCAAACATGCCGCAGATGACTCTGCTGTTAAACTCGCTCCAGTCTGTGTTGCAGATCTGCTTCCATTTGCCGCCGTCTTTCACCTCCACGTAGCCCTCTGTTACCGGGATGCGCTTTCGGTACGACGACAGGATGGCTCGTATGCGCACGTCCTCCACGTGGATATCGAGGTTCTGTGGGAACAATATTGAGAAACGAATTGGGAAAATTCCCTTCTTGCGTCCGTAAATACAAATCGGACGTTAATGCATCAGTCGGGAGGTTGAGCATCCAGCGTTACATAACACAGAGTTATAGTACCCCCCTCTGCCCCCAACCCCCCACCCCCACCACATCCAGGAACCACAACTCAGTCTGTGCTGCCTGTAAATCTTCTCCAGACTGCACAAATATTTTTACAATGAATTACCTTGTTAATGCTAAAACACCATGACCGGCTGCCATGCAACTGTTTTTTGCCTTTAACAGCCAAAGGTATCAAAGGGTCTCCATGGTAACATGTGCAGCACCTTTTAATAGGTCGCTGGAAAAAATGCACAAGCACAGCATTGTGAGAACACATGCCCTAAGAGGCTGTGAAGAAACTGACATTTCCTTTCAGAGTCTACATCATCACTGACCGCAGGCTTGAGTGCAACTGGGCTTGGACGTGCTATCAGAACAGCAGAAGCGGTTCTGTCCTGGTTTCCGTCCCAGAACTGCACTGGCTATGGATGGTGGCTTCATGTAAAAACAGAAACGACAGAAGCACACACTATAAATGCCTAGACACAGCCGCAGATACATGTGATGTGTGAGGCTGCAGTCAGCCATGTTGGCCTGTGCACATGCAGGCTAGCTGGATCGTTCTGCTCCGAGCTTCCTGTCTGGAAACATCAGAACTGGGTAACTGTGTCAGTTCAAGAGAGACGCAGGCAGAAATCTTCTGTGTGTTGTCATATTTTAGTTTTTTGTGCATCACTTGTTTTAAAAAGGTAAAAGTATCAAATGATTTTCATCACAAATTTCCCATGATGGGGAACAAAGAATGGGAAACAAACTAAGCAAACAAAATGATCTTGTCCCTAACTCCTCTAACGGCATCCCTCACACTGAGGCACGGCGGTGGCA
Source organism: Craterocephalus amniculus (assembly GCA_036024015.1). Taxonomy (NCBI): domain Eukaryota; kingdom Metazoa; phylum Chordata; class Actinopteri; order Atheriniformes; family Atherinidae; genus Craterocephalus; species Craterocephalus amniculus. Next base: position 2,074 of record JAVQJG010079506.1, on the reverse strand, counting down.
GCATCATGATGTGGGAATGTTTCTCCTCGACAGACTGAACAAATGTAAGGGTTAGTGTATGGTGTTAAATGTGGAAAAAAGATTGGACAATGATTGTTTTCAATCTTCCAGAGATTTAAGACTGTGATCCTGCAGAATATGTATCTACATGTACCCATTCACCAAACAGCCGCAACTTTAACCGTTGGAAAGTGGATTTTCAAAATCCTTTAAATTCAATAAAAAACATCAAACTTTTTGGGAGAGGTAGATAACATAACATATGCAGGCACTGCGAGACAATCAGAATCAGCTGCTGGTCTCAGAGTATTTTCAGTCTTTACATTTTACAAATTGTCTGTGACAGTGTGGTCTGAGGGGAAGGAGCTCAGTCAGGCCCCATGGTGGAATTTGCTGGGCAGCTCAACAAATGGGCTCGGTACAGAATCCTCTCTTAAACAGCCAAAAGCAACTCGACATGAAATAATGAGAGAGGAGGGTTTCCTCAATTGGTGTCTGCCTCCAGGGAAGGGCAGGTGCCACCAAAGTGAAAACTACAAATCATCAGTTTTTCTGTCCTCTGCTATTTTCTCTCAAAGATAACCACATTAATCATTTGGGTCGGTCGCAATGAGCTCTGGACTGCAGGGGATGTTAGACGGCATTAAGGCTGCAATCATATGTGGAAATGCTGGGACAGTGACCTCACCAGGATGTGGCAGAGGTACAGAGAATGAAAGGCTTGCAGGGATATGATATGCTCAAGTAATCAGAATGAAAGTATAGAAATCAATTTGGGTGTCCCAACTCATTCTAACTCTGGTTCACATAGCAGTTTCCCTCTCCCCCTCCTCCTCCCTCATGTCCGCATTTTTAATCTCTCCTAATGAATTTCCTGTTTGAATGTCTGATAGTTGTCATGTGTATGTTCACAGATAAAAAAGGAAAAAAGGGGCAAAAAAATATGATCTGACTGAGAAAAACAAGTGATTTCTGCCATGTGTGTTTTGTTTCAGTGGACTCCGGGGAGCCAGGCTGTTCCTGAGTCTTTTTGCCTGTCCGAGAGAGAAAGTGCTACACATGGAAAAGCCATTAGTGAGCTGTAAGGGCCTCCGATTGTTGCAACACGTCTGAAAAACCAACGCTATGTCCAGGTTCAGACGTTGGGTACATTTTTTTTTTTTAAATTCAACTTCTTTTAAAGCCACAAAAAGAACCGATTTATAATTCCAACACTGCTGCAACAATCTGACATGTATGAAATTGTAGGCACAGCTTGTTGATATGCTAACTCTGACATCATGTTACAATATTTGGTTCTTCTGAAGGAAAAAATGCTGAAATCAAAAGGCACATTAATGCTCTATGCTACGTACTCATGCAGATGGAACTTTCTGTGCAACTTCCGCTCCTCCTACATGCGTATTTCAGTCCGTTTTCAGACAGATTATGGATGAGAACCAGGATGCTGCAAATGGTGCAGAACCATTGGAAACTGTTGGGGCAGTGTTGTGCAGCACAGCTCTTGTGCAACCAGTGAAAATGAAGAAGAAGCCAGAATCCATCTCATGTCTCTTTCTAAGAATGAACATGAATGACCTCCCCTGCATTGCCATGTTTGCTTCTGCCTAACACTGAATGCATTGCCTAACAACCATGCCAATGTAAAGGATGTGAGTATGTGGATAGGGACGTTTGACAACATTTAAGGTTGTTTCTGTTTACTCTTAATGGTTATGCATCAGGAGTGGGAATCTTTATCACAAACTCAATTTGTTTTGGATTCAAATGGCCACGATGCAGTTATAAAACTATTACTGATGAATAATTTATTTCCTCTGTTACAACTTTTTCTACCTTCTACTTGAAAACATGTAACATGGATTTTCCTGTTTGCAGTGACAAACAACAATGAAGAAAACTCGCTAATCTATTGTTTAAAGGGACTATACCCGATTTCACGTCCGGCTAGCTTTGTTAGCGATAGCGGCTATTTTTTTTTTAGCTTTTGTGTGACGCTTTTTCTTCGCTAAGGGGTTTAACTTTCATAATTTGACTCCGGATCACTAAGGGAACGCTATTACTGGCTGATCGG
>JAVQJG010079504.1:0-16511 GCA_036024015.1 Craterocephalus amniculus | reverse complement strand
GCAACAGTGACTTAGCTACATTTACAACAGTGCTAATATATTTTCAAGCAATCAGACTAATAAGGAAAGATAAAATAACTGCCAGCTCTTACCTCTCCAGCTGTCACGGACAGTTGGTATTGATCCTGGCTTCAGCTTCAAACGGTCGGTGAAGCCTGCTTTCCATGCCCCCATGTTGTGGAAACAGTCCTCTTTGAAATGCTGCCCACAGACATGCAAAACCTTTGGAAGTTTTCCGGGTACATTTCCTCCAAAAATAAAATGAATCCACTCAGTCCTCGTGGGTTCAGTTGATGGAAGTAAAAAAAATGTTTTTGTGTTCATTTATGCAGCCACAAACAGAACAGTGCTTCTGTCGCATAGCCATGTCTGCTAACGAGGGTTGCCGAAGAGGAAAAAATACTGGGCGCTAGGTGATTTTTTAGAGGGCGGGCTTTGAGAGCCGGGAGGCGGGTCCACAGAGCACTCGCTCTGTGGGGAGTGGTTATTGTACCTTACGACGTCATAACGTGCACACTTTCTAACTCGCTCATTTAGGCGCTTACTTCCGTAGAGGTGGAGCAGGGGGGAGAGAGAGCGCCTGAAAGAGTTTCACACTTACGGGTCTCCTACACATGCGGGGGGACCAGTATGACTGTTACAAAACCATTAAAAAGTGAATTTTGCATAATATGGGACCTTTAACGGAATAACAAAGCCTACTAGGAATAATAATAATGATATGGCCTACTTTCCTGGCCTTGTTTCTTTAATACTCTCAAAGCATTTTCAATGTGCAATTGGTTTATTTGAATTAAAAAAATGTTCAAGACAAAGCTATTAACTTTCTTGTAAGTATATGTAAAATAGTTGTGGAATTTACTGCGATGCAAGGGGCCGCCACCTAAAATCTTGCCTAGGGCACCAAATTGGATAGGGCCGGGTCTGCTGACAGCTCAGAGTACAGGTGGATGTACGGTTAGCATCACATTGTCATTAGGGGGCGCCTCACAGAAAATTTCTGTTCTGTGGTGCTTCTTTCAAGTTTGCAGCATTTATTTATGTGCTGCTCTCTTACAGAAGCAACACTGCTAAGAAGCAAAACTTTTCCACAGCTTGTACAGACGATAACTTTGACTAATAATCCTGATAGATATGGGCAAACCTGCAGAAGGCAGAGGAAGCAGAGAAGGCCAGCTACTGGCTGTGGCTACAGAGGAGACAGTGCATGGGGTCCAACACCACAGGAAGGGCAGTTGCAGGGAGTGGGAGGCATCACCATTCAGACACTGCCCTCCAACCAGGAGATGTGATGGGTAGGAGGACCAAACATCTGAATGGTGGCTCACGCTGACCACCCTTTGGCTGACTCTATGGAGGTGCCGCAGTAAGAAATCCCAAACAGGTTCAACATCAGCTGTATTCTGGGTGTACTTATGGGCTGATTTATTAAAGGATTGCGTGTACTAAAACAGGTGCTAACGGGTTTGCCCACGCTAAAATCACAGGTGGGACAAGTGGCCCAGGTGGTAGGACAGGTCATTCAGTGATCCCACCTCAGTCACCTGTTGTGTCCTTGGGCAAGACACCTCATTGTATTCAGTAATGGCACTGCTGGTAGAACTCGCTGTAAGTTGTTTTTGATAAAAGAGTCAGCTAAATGAAAGTAATGCAATGTAAAATCAGCCCCAGCTGAGCAATCAAAGCCGCAAACAGAGGATTGCACCTGTTATCCTGGCAAAACTGCGCCACTCTCCACTTTGCATTTCTGCTGCTGATGAATATGCTATAAGGGCGTTCAGACCAGAAAATGCATATTGTTGGGAAGAGACTATGCAAATAAATCAGGTTTGCGCATGGTGTGATTTATGAAGCCTGCAACTAGTTTGAGGTTGTTATATTTCCACTACAAATAGCGAGTCTGAAAAGCAGGTACTAACTGGCACGACAGTATACGCACAATGGCTGCAGTAATAATTTTAAGGAGGAGGCGCAGACACAATGAAAGGTGACTGAAAGAATGCATTTTTTCTATTGTATTAATATGCAATATTAGAATTGCTGGATGAAGGTTGATATATGTGCAACTCCTGTGCAACTTGTCCCTCCTTCAGAAAGATAGCATATTTATAGGAACCAGAAGCGAACACATTCTATGAATGTACAAGTTATGTGCCACACAAAGGGAACCATTACACATGTAGTCCGGTCCGTACACGAGTCTTTCATTCTGAGGAGCAGTGTCATTTTCTCACGGCTGAGAGATGGCGATTATGGAGATGGCTGCTTTTGGGTACGTGAAAATAATGATTTTCCCTTGTACATTGCTCACATGGACATATGTGATAATGGCACGTTCCCCCTGCAGCCCCTCCTCATGACAACTGTGCACAACCCTACAACTGCAGGGTAACGCTGTTATAATGCGGCTCACGTGCGCATGAGAAACATGATGGAGCGCACCGCCGGCAAACTAAAAAGCGGATTTCAAGACCGCATTTATGTACAGCCCATAGAACATCACCCAGACTGTCGTTTGTTGCTCCACAACATAAAAAAAACATTTTGGGATGGACCGCCTTCCTCCAGTTCTCTTGCATTACTGCCCATCATCAGCACAGACACACTGACCAGTTGCCGAATGTGCGCAGCAATGGCCTGAGTGTCTGGCCTCAGTGATGTGTCACACATGATACTCCAGCACCCCAAGGGTAGGCTACTGACGTTTTTTGTTGAAAACTAAAAAGAGTTTAAGAATCACTGAGCTTTTTGACGGTCGGAAGTTTCAAAATAAAATAAAAGAATCCGTCTTTTCCTGAACTAGCAGCACTGCTTGTGTCCAAAAATATCTACAATGTATTGAATCTGTCGATCATATAGACACACACGGATCGAATTGGTTTATCCAGCGTCCATGTAAACGTGTCGGCTGGAATCTCTGAACAAATGGATAACATTAATGTACATGAGCCCTGTAAATGAACCACCAAAAAGTTACAAGTCTACCAGCTTACATCAGACAGCTGTACTGCACACTGCGGGGTCACACAGGAATATGCTATATGATTTTCCCATTAATGATGATAAACTCATCAGCTTTCACAGCAACACGGATACTTTGTGCACAAACTTTTCCACCCTAGAAAGAATTAAGAGAATATTTTCTCAAAGTCAAACTCCATACCTTGATCCATGAGAAAAGTCAGAGAAAATGAAATGAGTTGTTAATGAGAACAAACCTATTAACTTCCCAGAGATAATGCTGTACTCGAAGGAAAAATATGTTAAAAACCTTTTCAGAATATTTAGTTACAATTTAGTTACCATTTTTAGTTTTAGTGTGGAAATCTCTTGACTATTTATTTCATATTCAAGCCAAAACAGGAAAATTCATGAGCAAATGAATAAAGGAGGGACAACATGAATTGGTCGTGGTGAGTCTGTCTTAATTTTTAACTGTGATTTTGGATAGAGGGATGGATTATCTTTGTTCGTTTACTCTGTAATGAGGTATTCAGGCTAAGGACATGCTGATATTATTAACATATTCTGTTCTAATCAGCAGAATTTGAACAATTTGTTTCTCCTTCAAAACCCCAAGAAATCCTATAATCCTATAATCATCATTTAAAAAAGCTTCCGACTGTAGTGCTCTATTACACATGAAGAGAAACACAAAATGAGCAATTAGTTCCCCTTACAGTTTGTGGTAAAGTGAAAGAATTTTTAGATCTCTTCCTCCATATATGAGTTTTTGATTTCATTTCATAGTGAAGGGAAAAACACAAAGCTGCATTACACTTTCCACATAGTTAATATCATGAGAGGAAGTGCCCTTCTTTCACAATATGTAGTCATTGTGTAAGTATCCAGATTTTATGTCTGCAGTGTGATCTGACAGAAAGAAATCATTGTTAAATTAAAGACAACAGATCTGTGCAGGTAATTCAGCTGTGATTATGATGATCTCCAGCAGAGAAAACAAGAAGCGGTCTTGGGCCGTGCCTCACACAGTCCACAGTATATCACCATTTCCCCTTCTGTGTGTATACTGGGACAAGGTCTACAACCAGATGAAAAATAAGGTTGAACTGGTAGAACATGCTCCCATTTGAAAACTTCTTACTCTACCTTTAAATGTACCTGAGACCCACTTCACCACATTATATTAAAGAATTATTTACTAAATTAACTAGATTTCAAAGTAGAATGAAAATGAACTAAGTGATGAAGCTCATCAAACTCAGCATGAAAGCAGCAGCAACTGAAGTTTATTTTACTCTATTCTGTGAACAAAGCAGCATCTATTTGTATTATTTTACTTTTCAATGAATAACAAATGATCTATAAGGTGATATAGTTGTAAAGGCTTTGGCTTTGAACCATTTTACCTGTTTACAGAAACACCAACACTACATTAACATGTGTCCTTAGTGTGCATGCTGTAAAACATGCGTTAGATCTCTTTAACTCTGTTTTTAAGACTTAAGATTTCAGTGACCATGAACACAACAGTTGAAATACTTTACTGTTTTTCATCTTATTTTTTTTTAAAATGCACTTGATTTTCTCCCTAAAAGTACCTGAGACAAGGTTGAATTTGGACAATGTAAATAAACCTGAGCAGAAGACGTCTGCTTGAGAACAATATGGTGAATTAATGTTGACAGCTGCTGTACATTAAGTAACCTGTCTTTATCATGTCATTTGATTAAAGAAGAGCCAGAATCCCTATTTCTATAATTAAAAGTAGTAACTACTGCTTCGTACGTAGATTTGAGAGCATAAACATGTAAAACTGTCTAAGTTTGAGTTTTTTTAGGTAAACAGGTTGCATGCCTCTTCAGATTTAAATCGGTTGTACTTGAGGGAGCGGTCTGTAAACATTCGGCACATTTTCAGAGTATCGAATGGAAGTGGCGTGTGTCATCGGTGACCTTTGCCCTGTCATTGATAACTGCAGTGTATCACCACTGGTGTTGGCAGTCGCTACTGAGATTCTCTCAGTACGTTTCTTTTTGTGCATGTATGTTAGTGTTTTCATTTGTGTTTGAATGGATTATGACTGGGGTGCTGGGTTGTTTGTGTCCTTGAGTGTCTGTGTGTGTTTGGACCGTGTGAGAGCGTCAGCGCGTGTTGAACATGTGCTGGCGTTCTCAGAGGAACAGCAGGGCTCTAATAAGGACTAGTCCTGCATGGCAGCTGGTAAAGTCTGTCCTCCGAATAGGTGTCTTTTATTCATTCACAAAGGAATGCAAATTAGTCCCAGTGCCAAGTGGACACTGAGAACCGATCCACATGGCACGCTCGCTCCCTCTATAACGTGCATTGAGAGTTGTACCGCAATGCAACTTCCCTCAGTCAAAAGAAAAACAAGCAGGACTAATGACAGGGCCCACCCGCACAGCTGCTTTATTTGTGTGTGAGCCTAAGCATGTGTGGTCACCAAAGGGTCATTTTCTGCTTACAAAAATAAATAAATAAAAAGGTAAAAGTCTGAAGAGCACAAACTAAATCTGGGTCTACAATCGGAACACTTCATGTTAAAGCTCCGCCTGAGCTAAGTTTGAACACCTCGACACAATAAAGCCAAGAAAGCTTCTTTTTCTTGGTTCAATCAAGCTTTAGCTCATTTACTTGATTCTCAAGTTGACATCCAAACAAGTGGGTATTTTTCATGGTAGGTCATACCACACCTGTCTTCCAGTTCCATTCATGAAATCATATTAGAATTTTATGCTATTTAACATTCATTTAGAGAGTTTTATATTGTATGCTAAAAATGTGAGGCCTTGAGAACAGGTTGATGGCTTGGTATGGAAATGCAGATGTGTGTTTACCTGAGAAGAAAGAAGCCCTTGACAACTGAGGGTTGCATATCCATTCAGAACCTAATCTACTTCAGCTCACTGAAAGCAGCACTAATTACCAAGGCTTATAACTCTAATAGCTGTGATCCTCTGTATTGAGCATTTTATCACAAATTCATGACATTTGTTCATGACAGTCTCAGCGGAAAATGCCGCTTGCAGTTTATTAAGAAAAAAATAAAAAATTAGAAAGAGGTTGTTTTTTTGTTTGTTTGTTTGTTTTTTAAGTGGGGCAGGGGGTCAATTTATGGACCGATGTATGTCCAGCCCAACTTAAGACAAACACAAAAGCACAAAAGGTACAATTTATTTACAGTTAAACATAGAAAAACAACTTGTGATGTATTATACCTCATTACAAGGCCTGATTAGTCACTTTTACAATGAGGTACAGTATTAACCACACCTCGGGAGACTTAAGGCCACACACACATACTCCAAATATTTGGTCAGAATAATTTGCACGGCAAGAATTTTAATGAATCAGTGTCAACCGGGAAATGTTAACAATGTGAAAGTTCATGTTAGCGATGACATTCCAGCAATTTCCCAACTTTAATTTTTTCAGAATGAGGTAGATTTTTTTTTCAATATTCAGATCCAAAAGATACACAATAGACCAATCAGAGAAGGCGGATTGAGAACATCAACAGAGCTGACAGCAACGCAAGAGTAACTTTTTCAATTCCTTCAAACTTTATATCTCAGCATTCGTGTTTTTTTGACAAGCAAGAAAAAATGCACCCAGTTGCTTAAATCTCAACCCAACCCTTATAAGGTCAGCTTGGGACTGCAGTACATGCTAGAATGACCAACACATGTAACAACTCCTGGTCGAGGACTGCGATGCCATCCAACAGCAACATGTGGCATCTGTTTGAATAGAGCTTCTTTTTTATTGACCAATTATATCAAGTGGCAAAAAATGTCACCTTTATGCTACATTAGCATGGGACCGTGAATCTGACAGCTCAATACATTTTACATGCTGTATGCTTTAAGTTTTATTCACAAGTGAGGTTCACAATGTCTGTGGTTGTTACTTACTGTTCACAGGCCTCTTCATCTTCTGAGGCCTGGTTTCTACTTTCAGGTAAAAGATCTGTGAAGCCTCGGTCAATTTTGGTCCCAATGACCAAATGCATGCCGGAGGAAAGACTCGATGTGTTAGCTAAAGCAAACTAGCTAAAACTTAGCTAAACTTAGCTAAGGCACCCTAGTTACTTTAACTTTAAATGTGAACTTTTAGTCAAGATGAATTTGAAGAACTGTTTTAATATCATAAAGGGTGGCTATGGATTTAGGAAAAAGCTTGCAGCGGGCCAAACCGAGCACGACTGTCATTCTGCTCTCTCTGTGAGATTTATTACATCCTAGGTTTTTAGGAGGCAGCGCAGGAACACATGATGGGTATTTGTGACATGGTGCCATATAGAAAATGATTTCAATGTCCCAAGACGAGCATGAATAGATCCCCTGTCAGATGCAGCAGTGACGGTGACCCAGTGCGAGGCCAGTCAGACATCAAAGGAGGCCAGCTGTTTGCTCAAACTGAGGGGGGTGGAAAGGAAGCACAAGTAGGACTGAAGAGGAAGATTGAGATGACACGTTGGATCTTCAGGAGTGTCACTTTGTGTAATAGGTGAGTGGCGGGTATTCATCTGCCTCGAGAGAAAGAGTGGAAGAATACTCCACATGGACTTCAATGAGACTTCAGTAATTACTTATTACTGCACATATGGATGAGATGGGCCATGAGAGGACTTGAGGCGTGCCCAGCTCTTTCTCCATCTGAAAACCACCTCCGGAGTGACTTCAAGATCATCCCTGTAATGCTGCAAGACAAAAGTCTCATTACAGGTAATTATGGATTGCCTATATTGCCCCCCAGTCCCTCCCCTCTGTGCAAAAGCCCACTGCCTCATCCTCACTACTTTTATCCTCTCATTCAGCAGAAGAAGCAGCCTGGGAGAGGCAAACAGGGCTGGAGAGGGGGGAAGGGAAGGGGCTATTACCTGGGAGCAGGCACTGATCATGGCCGCTGACGCTTTACTGCACTTCCATTCATGTGGAGTGGCTCACTTGTGGGCAGCAATTACCGACCAAATGATCCAAACTGGGCCTAGTGATGAAGAGGCTGGACTGACTGCACTAGCCCTCTGTGCTTGTGTGCAGTCTATTGTCCTATGCATTTAAACAAAGCAGAGCCAGTTGGTTATAGATCATAAATATGAAACAGTGCACATAGACGCAGTTCTTATGATTCATACAACATGGATGGTAAATTCTCCATGACAAATTCACTTTAAAAAAAACTTAAAGCAGAAAGGAGGATTAACACTTGTTAACTCAAGTTTAAGGCAAAAGGTTTTGTAAAACAAAAGGATTCCAATGAAACTCTCTCATATGTTCAAACCCCACATTTTCTCTGTGGTCTCTATGCATACATAATTCATCCATCCAAATACACAACTTTCCTTCCAGACACCATAAAACATTAAACATGTTAACCTGCAGTCCATCGGCTCTTTTCATAACTGACACCAGGCTGAACCAATCAGGTTCTTCAAACCCCTTCTGGTTCTGTACCAGTGGTGCTGCCTGTCAGACCTGAGGAAGGAAAATTGGAGAACTGATGCAGAGTAACTGCATGATGCTGCCAAACATCCAAAACTTTTTGCTACAGCAGAATCTTCATCAGCCGCTGTGGATGAGGATGATGATGATGGTCGAAGCTGTAGTTATGCTGTCACATCGCTGAGGCTCCGTTCAGAGCCATATGAGTCAGTTAGCCATGATGAACATGAATTAAGAAATCTCATTGAAAGTGATTTTTAACCATCATTCTCCCACCTTAATGATGAGTTTTCAGATTTCTGATTTTCTTCATTTTTTGTGGTTGTGGGCTTATTGATGCTTTGGGGTCTTAATGTGTCAGAGGTAGCTTCTGTACTGGTGGTTATAGACAATTTACAGAAATAAAACACTTTTTTTTCGGATGTTTTATTTATTTTAGAACCTGGCTGAATCATAAAATCTTTATGTTCAGTCTCAAAATCATGACCTTAATATGGCTTAAAAATTACTTTCTCTTTTCTCTCTGAATGAGGAAATATGAATATTGTCGTGTAACTTCACCTGCCAGTAGATGACACGGCTACACGATGCAAGGGCCAGTTCTCATGCTGGTAATTATACCTTTGAATTAAGAGAAAGTGAAGCTAAAACATACAAGGTCACATGGATTAATTTCCTTTCACATTAGCTCTGTTAGAAATGCATGATGAGGCAAAACCTCAGTTAACATAATTCTTCCTGATTGGAAGAAAACCTGGGAAAATATTTACTGACTGGACAAGCCAAGATTATTAAAATAGCGGAAACTGCAGCTGATTTTGGTGCTATAAAACAAAACAGGTAAAATTGGATTATCCACTATGGCTCTAAATGAACTTTTTTGTTCGTTATGGTTTCTTTTCATGATGCTTTCCTCTTTCTCTTCTCTGACAGTCTTAGCGTTCTGTCTTCTGGCTGTCCAGGTGTCTGTCATGGTCAGTTTCATGGTCTTTTCACAGTATCCCTCACATTTATTTGTCGCAGCGCTGAAATGGTTTGCTTCTTTTTTTAATAGCCATCCTTAAAGCAGAATTCAGCTTTTTTTCAACCTAGGTTCTGTTTTCATTTTTCCTTTCATACATGTGAGTGATGGAGAAAGGAACGTTCAAGATCGCTCCAGTATTTAGCCGGACACTCAGCTAGCAGCACAGCTAATGAGAAGTATCGGGCACCCGCTCCCTTGTAAGTTCGCCCTAAGAACGTGCTTTTTGTTCCCCACACTGAAGTGCTCTGATAGTCTCAACGAGTGTTTGACAACGTACTCTAGAGGAGAAATGAACGAAAGTTCCCAGTCCACCAAAATTTATTTCAACCCACATTTTATGAGTTGGCAGTAGATTCATGCATCTCTTGTTTAGTAAGGAAAAGCAGGTTTATTTCATGTGCAAAAGAATGCAAAATGCTTTTCTTAAAACATATAAAAGCATTACAGTGAGTTACTAATGAATCAATGAATAAGAATTAAACTTAAAAGAATGGCAAAGATGAAATAGAAACAGAAGAAGTTGAGATAGAGAGAAACAGACTATGATGTCGACAGATAAATTATTTCACTTCTGTTATTGTTTTATATGTTAGGGCCCCACCCAGCTGTTGAAAGTCTGGCCAGACTCTGCAGATTCAAAGCAGAAATATTCAGCCACAGCACAAATGGATGACTTTGATCATATAAAATATTTTACACCAGCATGACTATTATTCTGTTTTTAGAAACCTTACACAAAATCATTCCTTTTTCTTTTTGTTCCAAAAATGGATAACAACTAGTATAATCACAACCATCCTGAAAATGAGTCTTAAAGAATCGTTTTTGGGTCCATTCACAATGCAGGGAGAGGTGACTCAAATCCAACTTTTTTGGCAACATGTGACCCATATCTGATCTTTTTATCACTTTCTGAGCAGCATGGTTTGAATAACATAGAGACTTTCAAGGGAGACCTACTTTTCGGGTTTGCCCCACAACTTCACAGGTGACATGCATGCACATGCATATTAATGCAAATATGGTTACTGCCAAAAAGAATTCTGATACAAGTGCATACTTCTTATTTCATACAAATTAATGCTCTTCTTTTAAAAATAAAAATAAAAACACTTGTCAAACTTTATGGAAAAATGAGAAGTAACCTGAATGTGGATCATTTTTAGAGTATCACCTTGTCTTTAGTCAAGCTGCTCTGCATTTCAGGAGAGCCAAGCTCCCCTTTCTGCTGAGCAGCACAAATCAGTTTTATTTAAATCCAAACAGCACTTTCACATGTAGTTTTAAATCAAATTCCTATCTGAACCTTGTCAAAGCAACCTCAGTCTGATCGCTCATGTCACATTTCAGACACCTTTTACATTGAGGAGAGATGGGCATCATAATTCTACGCCAGAGGAGAGGATACATGAGAAAATCGACTGTAAACAAAGGACAAAAAAATGTTCAACACACCCCCAGCTCTGAGTGCACAACAACTTCAAAACTGACACACATGGTGTCGCATCCATATTTACCTCCATAAACCAGCTGCTTGTGACATCAGGTCTTCCTCTGTGCATGGGGGTTACCTCAGGGCCGCAGACGGTTTAAAAAAAGGGTGAAGGAGGTCGCATTTAAATTATAATGTGAACAACCCCAAAAAATGTCACTGGAGGGCAGAAGATATGTCCCAAATTATATGTAGAAGCAAGGCTTTTATCAAACATTCAACTATGCTTTGCATAAGTGTCAGAATCAAATGTCTAGTTCTATTTACAAGGTTGAAATTTTGATTCTTAGCAGACAACTACTTATTTTTAAATTAGGAAACTAAAAACATTGGAGTTACAAATTTTATTGATATCTGAAGTTACTTTACCTAAAGACCTAAAGGGTGATAACTGAGGCAAATATTACTTTCAAATGAGCTGCTTTTTGCTACATCACCAACCAGAACAATAATATGACATTGAACTAAGATAAAGACCACAACTACAAAGAACACTACACTTACTATATAGTTGTTCAGTTTGGTAACTGGTGAAGTTCATCATTGTAATATTGACAGTGAAAGTTAGAAAGCCTGTATTTATTTAGGCTAGAGTTGTTCCGATACCGATATCAGTATCGGAAATGCCTCTGATACTGCCCCAAATTCTGGTATCGGTATTGGCGAGTACCGGAATTCAGGCACCAGTTCGATACCCCATAATTTATGAAAATAAGTATCTAATTACTGCGGTCGCACTGTGCAGCCGATAGTAATGATGTCAGTGGTTTGACAGTTTTTCACACTGGATTCTCCCAGCAGCAAGAATGCATTTGAAGACAAATGGCGTCAGTTTGCTGTATTCATTCATGTTTTACCAAGAGTGTAACTTGAGCCAGGCCTTATCACAACACTAATCATATCACAGTCATGCAGGTGTAATATGACATTTGTTTTATAATATTGTGGTATCGGCACTTGACATCAGCTGATACACATAGCACAAGTATCGGAATCGGTATCGGGAGGAAAAAAATGGTATCGGAACATGTCTAATTTAGGCTGCAAAATATATATTCAAAAATAAAGAAGACTGAGAGTAAAAGGTTTAAACTTCTCTATCAGCTATTGATTTTGGATTTGACCATTGTAATAAAAATGTAAATGCTCACATTTCCAACATTTCCAGAAGATTATACCTGTAAAGTTAAGACAGTCTGTAACAAGACCTAAAAACCATTACCAAAGGTAGTTTGATGGATAACTATAATTTTGCAGCAAGATGGGGAAAGGTTTTTCTGTAACATACATTTTACTTACAGCTAGACAGCTCAAAATCAGACTTTGTTGTTTCAGACTTCTCTGTACAACAGGGTTTAACTTCAGCATGCCATCCGAGAATTAAACTATTTCACAATGCCACAAAGATGCCACAAACTGCATCTACTGGTATTAATGTTTCCCCTCATAGCCTGAGCTCTGCCTGCCCCGCAGCCTAGGCGTGCTCCCCTCTTACCACGAGAACATCTTCTTGAGGCTAGTGCAACAGGCAGGGCTGTCATCCACAGATCAGAGGCAACAATGGTCCCTTCCTCGTCCGCCTTTGAATATGTCACTGTGGGAACAGCATAATCAACCCCATGTCACCACCAGCTGCTCCATCAGGACCACATTAGAATAAACAACAGGCAGGGAAGAAGCATAGGTACAAAGAGAGGAAGACAAGTGCGTAGGCAAGACAGCAATACACTTGTCTGCCACCAATGGAAAGATGATATTGTTCTGGGTTCTTTGGCCCGGTGTCAACACGGTGCTCCATCTGTGGCTGCTGCTGAATGAAGAGGCAGGAAACACAACTTGAGCCAGTAACTGAGAGGTGGAGAGGTTTAAGGAGCCTCCTCTTGTCATCTGTGTGCCGCACCACAGCCTTTATCCGCACACGGTGGTCACTATGTTCAGGGGCAACCTTAATCGTGTGTTTCGGATATTTGCCTTAGTATGGTTAACCTTTAGGCACCTATATGTAGTTGCTGGTTTTTCTATCACATGGATGAACTCACTTCTGGATGATGTTCTTTTTCTCCCCCTGTAAAATAGATGTGGTCAAACAATTTGGTCAATACGGTGCCTGGATTTTACCAGCTTCCCCTTGGCTGGAGGATAACAAAGAAGGCGAGAAACAGCAGGATGAAAACAGAAATTGTCCACAAACCCTGACCACAAGAGCTGCCGTTGTTCTTAATAATGCAAGATTCCAGGAAGGCTTGTGTTTGACAACAATGGGGCGTCCTTGGAAAACTCGGGCAGATCATGAATGGAACTTTTGTCATCAGCTTTGACAAAAGACCAGTGTTACCTGTACAGAGGAGGCTATGCTTGCAATTTCTTCGAGGTCAAACATGCGTCATCCTGAAACATGACAGAATGTAGTACTGTGAGGCGAAGCTGGCTCTAAACGCATCAAAAGTCGAAATGTGTGGAGGTCATCATCAATAAACATTTAGGGACCCAAAGGTCCAACCACCATCCCCCATATGCAGTAAATTACATCGAATATAGGCTGTGCAATGCATATAGTGCTTTCTATTCATCCTGTTTGAAGTGCCCTCTCACTAACCAAGACCTCTTCTCATCTCCAGTACCTGTGAATTATACAAAATTATGCGTTCGCCATTGATTTTATCAGTCTATGGTAGTTGCAAGTAATCCCATTATAACATGTCTGTTAGTACAATAGCCTGATATGGCCTGAATAAAGGCAGCCTTTCTTTGCTTTCTCAAAGGTAGGGTGCCTTCCAAATTACTTCTTCAGAAGTTAAAAGGCCCACTGCCTAATCAGTCTATTATACCAGACTAATAGATGACCAGTAATTGCAACTAATAAGTTATTACTCATCTACACAAATATTCTAATAGCTTGTATTTAGAAGCCCTTTTTTTCAATGGATTTAGAAAGGAGAGTGTGTGCGTGTGTGTGTGTGTGTGTGTGTGTGTGTGTGTGTGTGCGTGCGTGCATGAGTGGGGGTTCTATTCAAGAGCCAGACAGACAGCAACACAAAGAAATACTCCCACAAAGAAAGCATAGAAAGCAACCTGTAGCATGTTTTTTCTTCTCCTAGCTGGATTAATATCTAACCTTATTCATGGAGATGTGAAACCGCTGTTCGTCTTCATCTCCAGAGCTGTCTAGAAGCAGGGCTTTGTTTGGTGTCTGGGCCCCTTTAGAGCAAGAGAAAGACAGAGACAAGGAGTTATATTATAGAAAATGTCATCTACTCCCTTTTACTCCATCTTGCCTTAAACATATATCTCAATAAGGACCATTGTGGTCTGGATGGGGTTCGCCAGTGGTGACATTCAGTGACAACGAAGCAGAGCCTCATAATTATCATGGAGTTGGTGCATAACATGGCTCTCACTATGAGGTACAAATCACTTGGCAGATGTGGAAGATTAATTACTGATTTTTTGCAGAACAGTGAAGTTGTAAAGTTACCTTTATTGTGTCAATATCATTTGCAGGTTCCATAAAACACAAAAGAAGTTCCATATTACTCCCATACTCATAATAAAAGCAAAGAATATGGATTTTATTAACAAGTATGAATAAGACAACCACAATACGTAAAATATTATTTTTAAAAGTGCACACTAAACAAAGAACAGGACAAAAATTGATACTCCTTTAATGGTTTATGTTTATCAGCACATTGCATAACTTTATGGTAAAAACTTTGCTAAAAACTCTGTACCATGTAATCTGATGTACTCTGAGATTCGAGAAGACAAATCTCTACATTTGTCCTCAAGAAAAACATTAAATCCAGGTGACAAGAAAGAAAGTCAAGTAACTATTTCTTGTCATTCACAGCTGTTCTGACTATCTATATTATTCTTGCTAGCAGCTGTCCAACTGTGTCATGAGTTATGTTTGCAATGCTTCACATACAGTAAACAAGAAAGTGCACTCTATGGCCTTGATTTATCAAATGTTTAGGCCTCTTAAAACAAAAGCAGAGTTGACACAGGATTTATCATCCTGTCGCAAATAGAAGTGTTACAACAGTTTTGGTCACTTTTGTCATGAATGAATATGAATTCTGGGCGTTTCTGCTGGATGGCGCAAAATACTGGGAGGAGTAGATGGAAATAGATCTGCTTTTAGGCCCAATTTGTTTTTTTAAGGCGCAACTGATTGCGCAGGTTGTTTTTGCCCCTATGAATACAACTTTTGACTGGCAGTGTAAATGGGCTGGACTTGGCGCACAGATGGCTGCAGCTGGATGAGAGTGATCAGATGCTGCAGGACTGCAGAGAAGCATCAGTCTGATACAGAACATTTTCCCGTTGTTTCATACACTGACTGAACAACATCTTCTGGTTTTAAATCTTTACATAAAAATGGATAATTTGTGTGAATGATTAAAATATCAACTATTGTTGTCAAAAGGAGACATGTTTATATTTATTATGTCTACAACAGCTATGATGTCATTAACATGTTTCAGTTTGTGCATAATTGGTCCATACTACCTTGTTGGACAACTGAGAGTGTCATACGGTATTATCTGCTCCTCACAGAAGAAGCGCAGCACCTGCTGCTTAATATTGGCTAGAGAAATATCTTCTGTCCACCCCTGCCTTGTTTTCAGAGGTTTCATAGCTTATTTTATGTTTTTGTCCCCCTTCTAAACATATTGCCATCTTTCTTAACCTCATCTTGAGTTCTTATTTTTATAGATTGCATTCGGCAAACACCCTCTCATATTATAGTTCTGGTCATATTTAGATGTCTTTGCCATATTTTTGTTTTCCTTTTCTACTCATATTTCATATCTCATTCCTTTTGTTTGCAACTTTCTACCTTTCTTTCTACACAGCGAATCGTTTGCGCATAAATCCTTATTTAAATGAGGCTGTTTGCACCTGTTATCGATCAACTAGGTATGCGCAACATTCCTACTTGATCCCCCGCAAATCATGGAAACACAACAGCTGCTAAATATTTAGCAATTTATTAAGTGCTTTCTGTTTGGAATCTTCTTAAGTCATGGCCTATGTATAGTAAAAACTACATTGCAAGTCAGTGGCATTTATTTGTTGTTTGTTTGTGTTTATTTATATGGTAGTTCACTCATACACTTAAGTCTGGTTTTAAAGGGACATGTGTAAAAACCAACACTTTCCATATATTTGTTTTTTTGAAGTCACTTCCCATTTAAAACCTCAGACAACCCTGGCACTTTGTTCAGTGAACAATTTAAATTTGTCATGAATTTCTGTCACAAACAGGCTTGACACCTTATCTTCAAATTAAAGTTTTGCCGCCTTTGCAGTCTGGGGGTGGGGCAGACTGGGGGTGGGGCCTTTGCTCATGGGGCCCGGTCAGGCCTAGCCCGAAGAGGCCACGTGGGTCCCCCCTCCCGTGGACCCACCACCCACAGGAGGGGCCGTAGGGGTCGGGGGCCATGTGAGTTGGGCGGCAGCCAAAGGCGGGGACCCTGGCGGTCCGATCCGCGGCTGCAAAGGCTGGCTCTTGGGACATGGAACGTCACCTCTCTTGGGGGGAAGGAGCCTGAGTTGGTGCGCG
>JAVQJG010079501.1:0-19191 GCA_036024015.1 Craterocephalus amniculus | reverse complement strand
GAAAGATTATTACTTTTTATTTATTTATTTATTTTATTCAAAATTTTCTCATATTTAAACAGGTTAATATTCCTTCCAGGTTCAGTATGAATTTCAGGGAAAATGAAATAGAAAGTATAATAATTTCTTACATTTTGTTAAGAGGACATTCATTCTATTTGAAATTAAAGCATGCTTTCCACTATAGCTGCCCTTGCAGTAGTATTAGAAGAACATATGTGTGCATATAGGACATATGTCCTACCCCCACAAAGGAGATCTGATATCTCTGTTTATACTGCAGAGCTAGTTTACTGGAAGAGTAGGGGTGCACTTAACCTCTAAGAAGTAAGGTCAGTGTATTAAGTACCTGCATTTATGCACATTAGCTTCCATACTGGTGTTGCAGTTGTAGCTACTGTTGACAAAATGCAAAGCTTATCCCTGCACTTTATTCCCAATAACTCTGGGATGACAGCAGCTGTTTGGACACAATGATCATTAAGAATTTTCTTGTCTCTTGCTTTAATATGTTGCATGCTGGCATATTGTGAAGCATGATTTTTCATCTTGGATGATTTAGATGAGTCCTAGATGCATTACTTTTCTCGCTTGAGGGATTGTCTCAGTGCAGAGGGCAACAAACATACACAAGCACACACACAACACTCTCATCTGACCAACACTTGCTGACTGTGATTCCGCAAAACACACACATCATTTGCTTGTGTTGTCACAAAAGCAAAGACACGTCAAATGAAGACATGCTGCAATACAATGTTAGCGATTGGATTTCAGAGGATTTGTTGTGATAAGTCTCTCATGAAGCTTGTTTATTTTTCTACCATCAGTGTTTGTAGAACCAGATGCGATAAGAAGAATAGATTTGCAAGATGCAAAGAAAATCTCTGCCAGGTCGCGACTTCAGGCTGGAAAATATTAAAAACAAACGTAATGCATCTGCAGCTGAAAAAGAAAATATCCAAAATTTCCAAATAATCTCAATATTTTATATGATGAACTCATTTAGGTATTTTAGCTGAATAGTTCCCCAACATATACTTCTGTGTTCTTAATATTCACTGTCTCCTTGTGTAGCTCCTCTTACTTGTCACATTTACATGAAAAAATATGTGAAGAGTCTAACTTTATGCTTTTTCCTTACAGATGAGAGACATGGCACCCTCAGGTTGAGCAACCTTACCAAAAGCATGTCTGGGAAGTACATCTGCCGAGCCAGCAACACAGCCGGCTCAGACAGCTGCTCCATTAATCTGGAGGTCATCACCTGTATGTACCCCCTTCTAAACTCTGTTGGCACTCAGTTAACTCACGCTGCATCTGTGACATTAATTCCCTCTTAATTGCTGTTTGTATTGTGTTTCTCAGCTTCCAATGGAGGCATGATTGCAGCAGCTACTCTGGGGTCAGTTGTGGGCCTGGTGGCCATGATGCTCTTCCTCATTTTCATACTGAAGAGGAGACGGGACACAGAGGAGGAGATGTCTAATGACATAAAGTGAGGATTTCATTATGCTTAAAAGAAATGACAGAAAGTGATAACATTTATAGTTTATTTTTCATTTTAGCTATTGAAGGCAGACATGTCCGGTTGTGAATGTTTAGATGACCATTCTGCCCCAGTTTGGCCGTGGTGACTAAGTTTTACAAAGCATGACACTTCATTAATAAACACAATGCAAAGTTTTGCAAATAATTTAAATCCAATATTTTAAAAAAGCAGTATGAAGATAACATCAAAATATCTGCTAATTTTAGTATTAGAAAGCAGGGCCATATAGATGATGTCGAGTCAGAATCACTTTTACCTTTTTGTTGCTTCACTTCTTTTTAAAAAAAGAAGAGACTGGTCTCTTTACCAAAACATTTCTTTTATTTTCGTGATGTTCAATTCCAGCAGTTGTTTAGGGCTTTCCTTGAACAGGAGCTATTTCTCAAAGTGACATATACCTTCAGTAGCAGGTCTTAAGCTTGCAAAATAATTTACTATGGAGCTATGATGAAATTCAGAATGACATTTTTCTTGCTGAAACAATTAAGATCCTCTTAAGAACCAAATCATTTGGTTGTGTGCAGTTAAAAAAATTCTTAAGAATGAGTTTTTTTCCTCTGTCCCTGTTGAATGCTGGAATCTGGGGCAAAGCACAGTTCTAGGTATATTTCTCCTGCAAGAGTCCCTGGTAGGCAGATAACTCTGACCCTTCAGAGTGGTGCTTGCAGAGCTGAACATTTCTGATTGGTAATGTTTTCTCAGCATTTCTGCCTCCATCTTCTCAGGTTAAACAGCCACAAAGTCTAAAATCTGTTCATCTTCATTTGTAGAAATGCTTCTTGTTTGAGAACATACACCAAATTCCCAATGCACCAAACTCATCCTGTGTAATAACCACGCTTTGCTACAAACATCAGCAAGGTTGTTTGTCTATTTTTGTTATTGGTGCATCACACATCCATAAATGATTCCTGCCACAGTTAGAGGATCCTGTCTATGATGGAATATGAAGCAGTACAACTTTACTGTGCTGCTCCTTGCTAAGGAGTAAAGCACTGGACTTCAATGAAAATACAAAAGCTGGTCAAATGAAAGCTCAGAGTCATTGAAGAAATAGTTGCTTTCAGCTGATTGTGCTTTGCTTTTATTGTTCCATGTCCATGTGGTTATTTCCACCACAGAAACATTTTTATTTTGAACAGTGCTCCTCGTGGACTCAGAGATTACAACCACTCAAAGCTGTAGTTTTTTTTAGCCATGTCCCGTGTGCAGAGATTTTTCTGAAGCCTCTGAATCTTTTTTAGATATTATGTCTCACATATGATTTGACTGTATTGTTACATGTATTTGTCCACATGTTGAACATTTTGACATCTCTATTTCGCTGGACAAATCTTCACTGACACATTTTTGCTGAAACATTTTCACACATTTAAACAATGTTTGGATTTTTTTCATAACTTTTTACAAGACCTTCAGTCTTCAAAATATATTATTAATAAAGACAAAATAGAACGTTTTTTGTTAATTCTGCTTTCAGTTCCAACATTTTACGTCTTGTATGTCCCATTATTTTGTTTTGTAAGTGATTAGAGAGTGTTTCTCTCTTTCTCTACTACAGGGAGGATGCTCAGGCACCAAAGCGAGTATCTTGGGCAAAGAGCAACACTGGCTCCGACATCGTATCTAAAAATGGCACGCTGTCTTCCATTGCCACCAGCCCTCGATCCCGAGACCCCCATCAACCCACCTTTCCGTACCCATACTCCCCCATGTGTGCATCGGACAGCGCCTCTGTCATCAACGCCTACCAGCTGCGACCCGGCGAGGCCACCTCGCTACAGGGGCTTCCTGGCTACAACTTTGGAGGCACACCGACACGTAAATACAAGCGACCTCTAAGTGCAAACGGGGGCCCTCCGCAGGTTCTCAGAAGTCCTTTAGTCAATATCCCCAAAAGGATTGATGGCGCTCAGCCTCAGGTGCTGCCTCCACTCACCGTGTCCCCACAAATCAGCTCCTCCACCCTGACACGCACAGGAGCTGTTGCCGTCATGGTGCCTGCTCAGAGCCAAGCCGGCTCGCTGGTGTAGCCAGCGGAAGCAGCTCTGATGGGACGTTCAAGGACAGACGGGGAGGGTGCCTTTAGGTAGAAAGCACTTTCTCCAAGAAGACCTAAGAGGTTGTCTGAGAAGAAAACATTTGTGCGTCATTTGCACAAAACTGTACCTTTTAGTTGAATGAAAATGACTCAGTGCAGTGTTTCAGTTTCCTTCCAGCTTTCTTTTTCTATTTGCATTCAGGAGAACTAAAGAGAAACATTTTTTTTGTTTTTATGCTTAAAAGCGAATACCAGTTCAAAATGAAACCCAACACAAGTGGAGATTGTCAGGCAGCATTTTGTCTTGGTACTGTAAAGCACTGAATGATCCCACTGACCCAAAGTTTTGCAGTTCCTGCAAAAGTATTTTTGGCTACATTTGTAAGGTTTATATGCTAATCTGAATACTAACCATTTCTTTTTTCATATACATAAAATTTGATTTGTTATTTATCTTTACCTGCCTGTGTAAGGCTCATCTCCACTTTTCTCAGGCTAGCTGCACCAGTTCTGAGCAAAGACCCACAATTCAGGTACTAAATAATATTTCACTTTCTTTGACCCACATTACCATCATCCTTTTTTTAAGGGTTCTTATGTTACTATATAAATCCCTAGTGGGAAATTCAAACTGCATTTAACCAGAGTTGGGTTCTTTAACTTGTTGCAACAATGTCAATATGCTTTTATTTGTACTGAGGGTACATACTTAATGAGTATTTTGCCTGTTATGGTAGCTGGAATGTAACCAAAATAGTGAGTATAACACTGTAAAAGTTGATGGTTTATGTATTTTCTGAAGTGCTTGGTTCAAATTCATCACTGGAAACCTGAGATGCCATTTGATGAAAATGAACAGAACACAGCAGCAGATTTACTGAGGATTCACCAGTAAGTCTGCTTAGGTTTTCTTGTAATACTGATCTCTGGAAATAATGTGGCAGTGTTTTATTGATGTCGAAAGGCTAATGTGTCACTTTCAATCCAGTTTGATTGTTGACTTTTTTTCTTTTTTTTATTTTAATAAAGTGTCCTGGAGTGTTTGACTGCATTACAAACAGTTCACTTACAAACACTTGACTCTGGATGCAAACAGCGACGGAGATGCAAGTAACTCTGGGTAACGAGCGGCAGACGGGTTCCTTTTGGGAAAAGTTTATTTTGGAGTGTGATAGCAAACCCACAGAACATAAAACCCACGCATTTCTATCACTCTGCTGACTGCAGACAAAACAGAGCAGAATGCAGATACAATTCAGTAACAGTGATATAAATAAGATCAGGAAGGCCACTTAGGAACAGAACTGCTGACGCTGCATGTGATATAAACAACCAAATGCTTTGGTTAAAAATAAAGATGGTGCTGAATCATTTAAAAGTATGTAGGGAAAAGGATCCTAATCTGCTCATACAAACTGATTTGAACTCCATAATAAAGAAAAAAGATAATAGAATTAAGACTCCTAACAGGGTGGTGTAGCCAGAGAAAATGTTATGTAGCAACAAAAAACAGGAGACATGGTTCAGCTTCCTTTGTCTTTTTCACTTTCATGTTGAATATTAACAAGTATATGGTGGTGTTTAATTTTGCTGCTTTATTAGCATTAGCATTTGCCTTTAAGTGCCATGAGGAAGTATTTCATTACTTTCAGGGTTAGGGCCATAAAATTGGAAATTTTGTTTGAAAGGTGGTGCTGTCTGGAAGGTTAGGGAATGTCGGGTGATGCATGTGTTTCTGTGACAAGTGAAAATTATTCTGGGACTAGCAGCCTCTTTATAGCCTACCAATCAGTCATGTTTGAGCAACATCATGATATCTGCAGGCGGTTCCAGAAACCAGCAAAACACTGACGGTTTCTAACATAAGCTCATAATGTAGCAGATGAGCTCCCAGATCTGTCACCTATATGAGAAGTGAATGCATATGATCCACTCCGCTGTTACTTAGATATTTGTTTTGTTTAAACAGGTTCATTAGTCATTATTACTATTCTAAGAGCTAAAAATGCAGCTGATGATCTGATATGCTACAAAATCCTACGCCTTTCGGACCTCCCGATTGCTTCCGTCAAGTTTGCAGATTCAGGTCTAGTCACACAGTTACTAACAGGATACAAAGACCATGAAAATATGGTTCAGGAGAAGAGATTCATCAGGACTCTGACAGCAGATTTCTGGATATAATCATCCTCATCACCTCGTTGGTTCCTTTAAGAGAAATAAGAAGAGTCACACAGTCTGAAATTGATCGGTGATCTTAATAAAAAGCACTAAGGCAAACACGCTCACCTTCTAGGATTTGATGGACTCTAATGTCCCGGACAAACTGCTGCACTGCGTAGTCTTTCAGATAACCGTAGCCTCCGTGCATCTGCAGAGCCTGGTTGCAGATCTGTTGAGTAAGATCAGGTAATAACTGTTGACTTCAACTTTTTTTGTTTAAATTCCATAGTTTAAAATGTTTGGGAGGGAGCAAGCAGACGCAGTGCTGCGGCTGGCTGAATGAGAACCGTTCAGGATGCTGCTGACACAGAAAAGCCAGTTTTCCTCTACTTTTAAGCTCCTTCGTTCTTTCAGAAAAAGATCAATCAGATAATCCTGCATGTAAGGGATCACCAATCAGTTTTATTGCATCCCTATAGCAATCCCTATAACAATGACTAAGAGGTTTAAAAGTAAAAAAAAAAAACAGAAGAAAACCCTTTGCCCTGGATTCTGAGGGCATAAGTTAGATTTGTGTTTTGCTCTCTCCGTCATCCCGCAACAAAACTGTGTCACACACAAGAGGACTTTCCTTCTGTCTGTGACCTGTTTTATACTAACTCAGATGAAGTTTGGAAGAAGAGGAAACCAAATTAAGCATACCCAGGGTGTAAAGCAGAATTATCAGATTTTTTTGTAAACAATAAACACATAATACTTGTTGGCATCACTCACATTAAAGCATTCATCTGTGACGAAGAGCTTGGCCATGGAGCAAAGGGAAACTGCATCAGGCCGGTTCTCCTGCAATGCCGTCGCAGCTTCCCGCACCAGAAGGCGGGATGCAACCAGCTTGGTGGCCATTTCTGCCAGTTTAAACTGAAGGAACTGCACACATAAACACACAGAGAAAGGAAACAATTATTGTCCATGGGAAGAAATACTGTTTAAGGCTTATGGAAGTTTAAAAAAAAAAAGTGAAATGATCACCTGGTTGTTGGCGAGCGTTTCTCCGAACTGCTTCCGTACCAGCAGGTGATCCCTCGCAAGCAGCACGGAGGCGTGTGCTGCCCCCAGAGAGCAAGAGGCTGATGACAGTGTTGGAGAAAAAATTGATGAGTGACCTCATCACACGCCAATAAAATCATGTTTTCGCAAGATTATTTTCATGCAAGCAACTTTTTCCTAACGCCAGTTAATCGGCTATTTGGAAAGAAGCACAATTGAAAGAGTTTTAAAGCTCAAAACATACAGACTCCTGCTCATGTCGCAGAATGAAGAGTGCAGAAGCAGGTCAGGAGTGCAAGTCTCGGCTTCTGAATTCACCTTTTTACTTATTACTTTTTACTATAAAAACAAGCATGAGTTCTTCCAACAGTAGCAAAACCTGACATGCACCACAAGACTCCACTGCAGTGCGCATCTATCCTTAAAGATGATCATCTATAAAAACTAGATTTATCTTGGACCGTGATGATAAATGGTATGAAGCTGAATTGAGAAAAAAAGCTGCATAAAAAAGATCAAGAAAAACAGAGAGCCAGGATATAAATCATATTTCACTTTTTCATCTATTTGAAAATATCTGTCAATGTGAAATTATTAAAGTGAGAAAAAGCTTTAGTATTTGGTTGTTTTTTTTACAAACAACCCAGAGTGACAGATTTCTGAAATAATTGGACGGAGGCCGGTTTATGACCGAGTTGCGTCACTCATCTGTATGTGTTTGGGAACAGAGATGAAGACTGTTGGACTTCAACAAGTGAAATGTTTTTTCTTTTTCTTACTTGAAGCTGTGTTTCAGCGGCTTAACAGTTTGGTGCCTTTGTTAGATTTTTTTTCCCCATTTCAGTGAAAAGCAGCTCAAACTTACACTGCAGCCGGGCCAGTTTGACACCTTACAGAACCATGTAAAATGTCATACTACAAACAAAGGATTTTGAATGCATTTCTGGAAATAAAATCTCAAAAACACTGACAAAAATATAGGGAAAAGAAAAGTGTGGGCCTTTTTTTTTTTATTCATTTATCTTAAATCTCAATTTATATAATGCACTTACTCCTCCATTCATTGAAATTACCTGCCCACCACTAAATTTGTATATCAAGGCAGAAGCTCTTTAGCTTGGATAAAGCTGTTGTGAGTCCTCACCGATATTAATCCTGCCTCCATTCAGGCCTCTCATGGCGATGTTGAAGCCCTGTCCTTCCTCGCCCAGCCGGTTGGTCACTGGCACAGCACAATCTTCAAATATCACCGCCCTGGTGGGCTGAGAGTTCCAGCCCATCTAAAGAGCAGAGAGGATAAGAGCTAAATGACTGTGGCTCAACTCTGCCATCTAGTGGTTAGCTAAAAAAACACCAACACCCAACAGTTTGGGAGAGCATCTGAACTCTAACCTTCCTCTCCTTTTTGCCGAAACTAAGGCCTGGTGTTCCCTTCTCCACCACCAAACATGAGATGCCTTTAGGTCCTTTACCCCCCGTTCTGCACATCACCACATAGACATCTGTGTCTCCTCCTCCGCTGATAAAGGCCTAAAAGGTCAAGAGGGCACAAAATGAAGCTAATTGGAAATGTTTCCACTTAAAAGCGCATCAGAGTATAGACCAGTTTAAATTACCTTAGAGCCATTTAAGATGTAATGGTCCCCTTTCAGCTGTGCGGAGGTCAGGAGTGAAGCAGCATCACTTCCACTGCCTGTTGCAAACATGCCAGGTTTAATACAAAAAAACAATCTTACACTGATTTACAAAAGATATGAGACAAAAATGTCATTTTACATCAAAATAGCCTTAAATCTCGGTCCATTTCTATGAAAAGCAAAACATCTCAAGTTCCTTTGCACATGCAGACTGACCTGGTTCAGTGAGACAGTAGGAAGCAAACCTTTCCATCGTACAGAGATCAGGACAATATTTCTCTCTTTGTTCATTATTGCCAAAGGTGTCAATCATCCAGGCACACATGCTGCACAGAAAGAAGCACACTGCAGGTTACACTTGCAGTTAGAAAATGAGCAAAGTCTGAGGATATTTAAACACTTTTATATCTTGTTTCTTTCACCTGTATTAAACCCAACCTGACTAAAAACTTGTTTAAGTAATAAATAATCTTGAAAACTAAGTTATTTTGGGACATTTCATGAATTCGAACTCTATTTCACATCGAAGAGTTTTATTTCTTGACTTTTTTTGCAAGCATAATTTCATCTGAATGGCAAGAACATGTTATTTTTGCTATATAATGGGTCCATACTTGTGTATACTGATGTAAGCTGTGGTGCTCACACATCCAGTGGACAAAGCCTCAAAGATGATAGATGTGTCCAGCCGAGAAAGGCCCGATCCTCCAACGTCTGGCTGAACGTAAATCCCGCCGAACCCCAACTGAGCTGCTTTTCGCATTGCGTCTACTGGGAATATTTCCTGAAAAATGTAGAAAGTCGACAGGTAATCACTTCAAAATAGGATACATGTGTACCGTCTTCTTCTAAGTACCTTTGAAGGTGTTACTTATCCCAAAGGGGCTCTTGCACCTCTCAAACAAAGCCACTACTGCAGTGTTAAGCTCCTTTTACACACAGAGTTGTTTGTCCATTCAGAGACACTGTAGTAAAAATGGTGGCAAAAATATGGCTGCTGCCATGTATGTGGCAGATATGAATATAGAAAAGATATAAATAGCTCATTCTAAGAGAATAAAACTATAATTTTAGTAATCACAATAAAATAATATTTGTTATTAATATTTTTTTCTCTGTCATTGATCTTTGATTTTGTTTGATATTGCACCTCTTAAATAACTAAACAGTTTTCTCAAGTTCACAGAAAAGTTTCTGGGGAGAAAAAAACTGGTATTTTACCTTGGAAATTCTTCTTGTTTATAGGCTTAAATACTGATAGTACCACATCTACAAGAATGACAGTAAGCAGCTCAGTTGGGGTTAATGATGGATTAGATTTATATCTCAAGGCACTCAAAGTGCTTTACATTGAATCCATTCATTCCTGGTTTCAGTAAGCTGCATGTGTAGGAATGTGGGGCAGACTGACAGAAACGTATAGTTAATCCGCACCAGTGGCCTCTCTGTGCACCACCAATCATACAACAGCGATGTCAACGCTGGAGGCAAGGAAGATGAAGTGTCTTCCCAAAGGAAACAAGGGCAGATTGACTGGGGGAGTGGGATTTGACCCGCTCCGCCACCTGAGCCACTCCTGCCCCATAAATGATTGTCAGTCTGACTCTGCTAACATTGCTGGCAAAGATAGTATGTGGCAAAGTCGCAGCAGTTATTTCAGGGTTCAGAAAAAAGTTATGATCTGGCTCATAACCAGCACTGGAGAAGCTCCAGGGGAAACTAGGAGAAAGTAACCCTTGCATGGCTGACAGATGCAGAAATGATCAAGTATTTAAGATTGAAGAACGTTTAATTTAGCGGTAAATTTAATCAGTAAGCTGTAGCTGGCGAGTAGGAAACACCAGTCATTTTACTTACCAAAATCTTGTGTAGAACTAAATAATTTTTTGGTATACCAACTGTGTGAACAGAAACCATTTTGCCATAAGTCTGAGTATAGGAACCTGTGCTACCTACCTTTTGGTCCCACTCGGCCATGTGAGGAGCCATTTCATTGGCTGCAAAGTCAAACGCCACTTTCTGAAACTCTTTCTGCTCATCAGAGAGTCCATAAGCAGCTGTCAATAAGAGAGAAGCGGATTTTCAGTAAGTACAGAGAGAGTCAGTGCCACAGTGCTCTGGAGCAAGAAAACAAATAGCAGCAAACAACATCGACCTAATATTCTATGTGTTTAATTAAGTGACTAAAAATAATGTCTTGAAATCAGACAAGACTTGCTGAGTCTGATGTAAAAAAAAAAAAAAAAGTACTTCTTTTTTGGTACATCATCCAAACTGAGAGGAGGGGGTATGAAGGAGGGGCGTGTAGCCTTCTCTGCTTTACGACTGGAGGACACCAGCCATGACTAACCAATGACAGCAGGGATAACATCGTGTGTTATTTGCTTTTTTCTTTCTCTTTTTATTTCTACAAATCAAAGCTTGCTCAGCGGACTAATATGGGACAGTAGCTTGTTTGCTAACCACGTTACAGGTTATTTTCTAATTGTCTTACCTAACAGGGATGTGATTTGCAAAAACCATTACGATGTTCACCTCTTAGAACTTACGGTCTATACATGAAGCTATCCCTCGGCTCTGTGAGTTTCTGTTAAATACCCAGCGATGATTCCGGCAAATGCTAGAGCCCAGTCTGGCGAATCTTGATAGAGGTCCGACCACAGCCATTTTTACCTCCACAGTCGTGTGTTGGTTATGACACTCGCCGCTCGGGCTGATGGGTAACGTAGTTTTATCAAGTACGGAAGCTCTAGCTGGAGATTGCTTGTTTTGAAATACTCCAAGATACGATTCTTTCCGCCACGGGCGGGATCTCTGCGTCCTAGTGAGTCTATAAGTAATAGCATTTTAACAATGAAACGCCCTTCTAAATCTTTTCATCTCTACCTTACAGATTAAAAGTGCTGACATATTGTCTCTTCAGTTTAGAATGATGAGAAGATAGACAGATGGAAGCACCGTTGCAGGCTACCGGAAGAAGCCGGTACTCGATTCGAGTGCATCTACAAGTTTGTTGACATCACATGTTGACGGCTTTTCGCGGGATTTGATGGCGTGATATTTTGCATCTATTAAGGTAAGACTCAGGGCTCTCTTGCTTACAGGCTAGATCTATTTAGATGTATATTATAAAGTTGACTGTGTTAAGTTATAGGGGGACAGTTGTTTACAAGGTATACCCACATTATTTAGCTACTTGTTTCAGTCTATGATGTGAGGTTATGCTTATAAATAATAAACCATCATAACAGCATTTTGGCTTTCGTGCCATAAAACGTGACTGACATATTTTCTTGCACTATATACAGTACAGTATGAGTACATAAGGTGTGACGGGTAAATATGTAACTGATGATTTAACATTTAAAATTATTTTTCCATCATTTCAAACTGTGGTGGAGAACCTTGGCCCTCCTCCTGCAAGTTTCCCACACACCTGATTCAAATTAATGAGCTACTATGATAGGCTGTTGGATCCATTTGATTTGAAACCAGTGTTTTGGAGCAGGGATGCATACAAAGCTTGCAGGAATGTGGCTCTCATAGACCAGGGCTCCCCACCCCTTACTGTGTAACCTTTGGCCACAAGGGGGCTGAACTCTAACTGCCCACAGGCCACACACTGGCAAAATGAAACGGCCTTTCTCTTTCTGGCCTCCTCAGACACCGTTTTCACATTCTTACTTTGCTCAGCCATGACGCGTTTTCAGTGGAAAAGGAGGGAAAGGAAGCACAAAACAGAGCTCTCTGTATTTATAGAAGGAGAGGTTCAGCAAAGCACTGCAGGTCACATGATCCCATGAGAGACAGATCCGCTCCTGCATAGTTAGTGTGTGGTTTCTGAAGAGGGCAGTCCCCTCAGAGTGCCGCCATGATTCAAGTTCTGTATATTAACCCCCATCATTACTTGCATTAGGCTAATATTTGCCTCAAAGATTGGGGGACACCACATTGTGCATTCTTTTTGCCAGGGGTTATAGATGTAACTGAGGTGACAGCTGAATGGTTGGTTTCTCTTTTTCTTAACTAGAATAGTAAATAAGGTCTATACACTTTACACAAACCTTTGCTTGTTTTACTGCCATCTAAGACAAATGTTTAATAGAAAATATAAAAATTTAAACCACTAAGAATACAAGAAGTCCTGCAAAATATGGTGTGGCCTCCATTAAGCCCTGAGTTCAGAATTGTGGGATTAAACAAGGAAACAGGAGCTGCTTCACTTTACATTTAATTCCTGAAGTCATAGCACAAGACTGTACACTGGGATAAAAATCACATATGAAATGCTAATCGCATAAATTGAGCTGAAATGCCTGTGAGCTAGGAGTGTTATCAGAAAAAATAAATGGACAAAATCGCACTATAAACTTGAACACATTACTGCTGTGGATCTTTACAGACAGAGATGCCGCCAAAGAAAAAGGCGAGAGTGAGTAAAACTGCGAGTTCAGGTAAGAAAATGATATCATTTATTCAAACTTGTCCGATTGCATTTTCCTTCAAGTGTTTTGCAATAATGCAGGCAAAAATGATGATGGGAAAACAGCTTCAGTGGCTGGTAAGGACAGAAAAGTCGCAACTTCTGGTGGGAAAAATGAGGAGAGCTCCAAATCTGCTGGCTCTCCAGAGTACAGCTACTGGCTGATGAAGTCTGAACCCGAGAGCCGCTTTGAAAACGGTATCGACGTAAAGGTACAAACTAGGGTGGCCACTCAGACTGTGGGAAACGATCAGCTCTTGTCTGACCACCGTGTTTTGTTCTGCAGTTTGGCATCGAGGATCTGAAGGCTCTGCCTGATCAGACCAGCTGCTGGGATGGCGTACGTAATTATCAGGTAGAGCTCCAAAACCAACTTCTCTTATAAAAAGACGTTTATCAGAAATCACAGACACACCACTAGCTTCCAAAGTCTTGTTGTCTTTTTATTCTCACCACCACTGTGCAATTATTCCGTACATGACTGCATAAATTTGCCCGGTCTGTCATCTGCAGGCTCGCAATTTCATGAGGCAGATGAAAGAAGGGCAGCTGGCTTTCTTTTACCACAGCAACTGCAAGGAACCGGGGATTGCAGGAACCATGACGGTGAGTCACTCTGTTCTAGTGAAACTAAAACTCTTAACAGATTTGACTTTCAGCTGTGTTTCCTCATCTAGATAGTGAAGGAAGCTTATGTGGATCACACTCAGTTTGACAAGAAAGATGTCCATTATGATGCAAGCAGCAAACCAGACAACCCTAAGTGGAGCATGGTAAATTAAAAAAAACGTGTTCATTCAGCAGTAACTGGTCATCATGACAGTCTGATGGCTGACTTGCCTCCTGTTCTCAGGTAGATGTTCAGTATGAAAGAATGATGAAGCGCTTTCTTCCTCTGTCGGAGCTGAAGAAGTACCACCTGCAGCATCGCACCAGCGGGGGTCCACTAAAGGATATGGCTCTTTTCACCAGGGCCAGGCTCTCTGTCCAACCCCTCACCTCCGGTATGTAAGAACCAGTCATTGTGTTTTATTATGGGGCTGGTGTTAATGGCTGTTTCTTTGTGCAGAGGAGTTTGACTTTATCTTGGGTCTGGAGGACAAAGAGCCGCTATGAAGATTTGCTTCCTGATTGAAGAATCACAGCCATTGACTTCGTGGTTACGTCACATGTTGCTGCTGTAATATTTTGTGCTTGTAGTATTGAATGTGTTTATTAAAACTCAGATTTAATTTGTGATCTTTTTGTTGGAAAAAAAAATCTGTCCCTGAAAATGTGTCATTCATGCTGTAGGACATGGATGCATCCCAGAGGTGTGATGTAAAATATGATCTGAAGTATTCAGGGTTGTTTGGGGTGACCTTTTTTTCACTTATGTCATTTGTACACAGCAGTGTGAAAGAGCTTTATACGGCATCATAGATTCACCAAACAATTAAAAAGTATCTTACCATCTGCGCTTTAAAGTTCAAAAAAGCAGTTTCCTTTATGTGCAGTGATGGTGAAGCTGGTAGGTGTTTTTACTTCCTGTCAAATTCAGATGGATGTATTTTTGTGATAACACAGAAAATAACTAAAACCCTACTGGACAAATCCAGTTGAGAGGCCCACTTTTTGTTCATTAAAAAAAGCAGGAACTATTTCATAAGTTTTCAATTTTTTTTATTGAACTTTTGAAATGTTCATTTCTTGTTTTCAGAACATCGTCAGGTTTCATATGCTGGGTGGAGGATGATAATGCTGGTGATGAAAAGTTGAATGTGGTTATCTTAGAGAAGTCAACTGTTTTTGCCGAGTCATTTTTTTCTGACTAAAGGTATTTCATGGAAACCTTGTTTTTACTATGTGATCTCCTTATATTCAGTTTCAAGTCACGTTATGATGTGAAACAGGCCGTCTTAAACAGATGAGTCTTCATAGTTTTACCTTTGAGATTTTTCAGACAGGCTGTATTTCAACTTTAGCATGTTCATTGTAAATTGACACAGTCTCAAGAAGACCCCAACTAATGCTTTCGTTTCCCGTGTGGCCATTCTCTCAAAAGGTGATCAAATCGTGAGCTAATTTCTATGTCTTTATGTGATGTGTGATGACCAATATTTTGAGGACCTGCTGTGTTTAGTTAATTTAAATAAGACATCTGTTATTTTTTATTTCAAAAATTATTTCATGCTTTTAAGAGAACGCATTAGCTGTGAAATATATTTCTACCTTCAAGACAAAGCTGAGTTTGAATAATAAGGGTCAGGAGTGAGCAGTCCACTGGCAGTGAGCTATTGCACAGCCCCTCTGATCTTCAGTCTGGGCTTTCAGGTGCTGACACAGCATTCTCAGACATTTGGATGCTGTCGAACTGCAAACTGACAAATGCTCCCCCCAGATCTGAGACTAGACTCTTTTTTTTGTTTGTTTTCTAGCATTGCTCAGTCGGAGTGCCTCATCCCTGTCAAGAACTGACTCTTATTGTTCTTTTTATGTGAAACCATTAGAAAACAGCTGTGGACTTTTCTTCCATATTACATATGACAGTCTAACTTGGAACACTGCTGAAGGTGTCCAAATTCCATGCTGCACCACTCACATTTCCATCTGCAACAGACCGCACAGGACCAGTATGTGTGTCCCATCAGGTCCCAGAACAAGGGCAGTTCTTCTAGCCACAGGTCTGTTGTTTTTCTGTTTGTGGTGCTGCTTAAAATTTTATACCCACACACACACACAAGGGGCTTTCATTTATTCTGAGCTGGTCTGCAGCAGTCCCAGTGGTGTCACACCACTGCTACAGACATGCTCAGTGAATAAGTTCTTCCACCAAGACTCAAGCAGATTAACGGTTCTGATGGCTGTGCAAACACAAGGAGGATTTATATTTTCTCCAGTTGCAGACATCAAAGGCTTTAGTGGGAATCGAGGGTTTGTTACCTCAGTGTTGCTCAAATTTGGACAAGTAATTTTCTCTGTTTGATGTTTAAAAAAAAGAGCACCAATATATTTTAATTTGAATACTGTGTATGTTGTTTAATAAAATCCTAGCAGTAATTTTAGAATATTTAAGAAAAAAACACACGGGTTTCAGTTCAGTTCATCATGACACAGTCACTCATTTTCTCCGACACATCTGAGCCTTTTCCATTTGGCATCAATTTATTTCACTTTTAGGGAACAAGGAGTTATTGATTAGCATTTTGCAAAAGATAATTCTACTGTCATTTCTCTCTGGTTAAAAGACTAAAATCATGTTAGAGGCAGGAAGATTTCATTTGCTTAATACACAACATAGGCACAACTTTCAAGTCTCTAATAAAGAGGATACAGAAGACTCCGTACAATCAGACCTTAATAAAAACACTTGGACAACCTTTCTTAACACCGTTGGAATGCTGAGGTAAAGCAGATGGACATGAAAGGTAATTTGTAGCACTGCATACTGGATAATCAATGTATACAAGGTGGAACAGGATAACAGGTATAACTGGTCTTATATACATATTTAGAAAAGAAAAGAAAAGTGTGATAACACTTTAGCTGTCCTACTTCGATAGGAACAGGAGATTCCAGTTTCTACTTCCAAACATTTTTGTTCAAAGACACACATGAGAAAGCGTGTTCAGCAAGATAAACCAGTGCACAGTTAACTGTCACTTCTTGAGCCTACAACGTTAGGAATGATTTCATTAAACATGGAATGTTGGATTTGCTTGGCTGAAAACTCATGACAGATCATTTATAATAATCAAGAGACCAGATATCAATTAATCTCAAAAGTGTTAGAATGTAATAAACAAGGCTTTTAAAAAAATGCAAGAATTTCTCATGGTGTTACTCAGCAGACATTGCGACAGGTGAATTAGAAAAACAAAATGCATGACTGGAGGACAGGACTGGCAGCCTGAAGCCACTCTGAATGCTTCATGCAAATTGTTTTAGTTGACACACAGATTTAGTGTGTATGTGTGTGTTTGTGTGTGTGTTGGTCTCCCTTCTTCCTCCTTTCACCAGCAGCGGCCACAGATAAAACAGCTGCCTCGCCAGATGTTGCACAGTTGTCAGGTATCTCCACCGCTCCGGCACAGATGCTGACGAGTCTCGTGAGAGGAGGGTGGCGCCTCTATCCGCTCTCCTCCTTTGCAGCTTGTTCCAGCGCGCTCTCTGAAGCCGCCGAGCCCTCGAACCTCTGAGAGGCGATGGCTGCCTGGTGAGACATGCTCTTCCTCACCACGTCTCCTTTCCGCCACAGTGTGATTTCCTGCAAGGATGGAAAGAAGAACAGGATTGGATATTTATGTCTGTGTGTTCTGATGATACTAATGCCTCTGCACATCCATGAAAGCTTAGTAAGAAACAATCGGCTAAGACAAAACGATTATTTTGTCCTATATTTGTCCCTTCCCAATTGCATAAAGATTATAAATGCAGAGAAAACAATACAATCATTTCAATCCTAAATTAGTTTGAAAATTAAAAAAAGACAACACAAATACTTTCAATTTTATGCCAATTTGGAATTTGACGCATGCAATGGTAATTAGATTGGCACAGCAACAACAAAAGACTGGAACAGTTGTAAATCGCTCGGATCATTGTAAACAAAAAGGTCAGTGACGTAATCAGTTTTGAAAAGAGCCTCCCACAGGATCTGCGACTCAAAAATGGAAATCTTTTTTTTTAAATTAAAGTCAAGTCCCTCATCTATGGTGCATGTAATTATAAAACTTATAGGATAGAGTTGACTCTGCCTAAAACCCAAAAAAGGTTGGTATGGTTGGGGATGAATACATTCTCATGAACCATTTTTAATTCTTTTGTCCCTGCATCCATAGAAACAACAGGAAAGAATAGATGACCACAGAAAGGTAAAAAAAGGTACATTCAAATAAGTTGCATTAACATGTTTAGTAAACTGCGCATCTGTGAAGCCTCAAGTAACACTCAAACTTCCATTTGGGTTTTAGCATTTTCTCGACCTAAAAGGCTCATCTCACTTGTCTCTTTGTATTCGTTCTTCCCTGTTCTTTCACCTCTGACCCCAAAACTGTTTTAAACATTCTTCAAAATACTCTGCTACAATTTTATAAATGCACCCAGAGGAGAGAGGTGAGAAGAGCAGAGAGGGCAGGTTTGTCAAAAGGAGCCATGAAGGGAGGCTGCACCAGTAAACTGAATTAAAAATAAATGTATACTTTTCCCAACAGGTTTAATGCTCAGCCGACAGAAATATTCCAGATTTTAAATGTCAACATTGTGTCACTTGCCATTTATAACATCCATGTAAATTCACTTTGAGGCCTGCATCTTTCCCTACTCTTTTCTTGCCTTCTCTACTCTATAGTGGGAAGCGATAAGCTGCTAAATTGTTGCATCATTTTCCAAAGCAGAGGCTTTTGGAAACCCGAAAGGTTCATGTGTAGCGGGATCTTTTCTGGGCTGTTTTGGCAGAGCCTCATAACATTTACGGTGACCCACAGAGGAAGGTTAACTTCTATAATGCAGTTTCATGCATTATGCAGCAGACTACTGCTGGTTGTGACTACAGCGAGAGTCAGAGCATGCTCAGCTGTGGCTGCAGGGACACACGCGTGCATCACTGCATATAAAGAGAAAACCAGAGGAGCTGGTTCAGCAGCACTGAGCACTGATGAGAGTGGAGCTGTAATGACACAGATGTCACTATGACGGTCCTAAAACTGACAACACGCGGCAGTGTTGCATTGAAGCTGCAGTATTCCTGAGCTACTGTAGCGAGTTGCTAACAGATTATAGGCACACTGCAGGAAAGCAACTTATATTGAAGCTGCAGCTGTGTTCACTGGCAGCAGCTGGATGTTGTCACAGATAAGCATCTAATAAGCACTAAATGGAGCACTTAAAGTGTAACATAATCTCCTCATTTTATATTATCTGCAAAGTAGATCCCTTCACTGCTAGTACACTTAAAAAGTGGACACACACATCAACTGGTCATATTGATTGAAAGAATGACACACTCACAGTTGACACGGCTTCAAAAAATTAATGGGCTCTTATTGATCAATTTTATGAATCAATTCATCTCTGTGATGGAACCAATACACGTTTGCAGCTAATGTTTCAACATTTTATGCCAATAGGAAATAGACGCAGTGTGTGCATCAGCAGACACTAAATAAGGCTATTTAAAGGAGAAGTCCACTTTTTTGCAAGTGGGGCCTTAATTGTGATGTAAACTGAAGTGTACTGGACACCTATGGTACTTTTTGGAGATTTGGATCCTTCCCTGAGATATTTGTTT
>JAVQJG010079497.1:0-11889 GCA_036024015.1 Craterocephalus amniculus | reverse complement strand
CTCAG
Source organism: Craterocephalus amniculus (assembly GCA_036024015.1). Classification (NCBI taxonomy): domain Eukaryota; kingdom Metazoa; phylum Chordata; class Actinopteri; order Atheriniformes; family Atherinidae; genus Craterocephalus; species Craterocephalus amniculus. The sequence goes on along the minus strand of JAVQJG010079497.1, from coordinate 11,884 downwards.
TCCAATATTCCACCTTTGGGATGTGGTGGAACGGGAGATTCTCATCATGGATGCAGCAACTGTGTGATGCTGTCATGTTAATATGGAGCAGAAGCTCTGAGGAAGGTTTCCATCTCCTTGCTGGATCATCACAACAAGAATTAAAGCTGTTCTGGAGGTAAAAGCGGTCCAACCCGCTTGAGGGTGGACCTGAGAAAGTGGCCGATGAGTATAGGAGCCATGTGACTTCTAACTACTGATTAATAAACTTTACATTTTACTTGGTCAATTACTTGCAATGCAATTAAGTACCTAATTTCTAAAAATCCTTAAATGTGAGCGGCGCACCATTTATGATACGAACTGTCAATCAATTTGATGACACCTCTTCAGGTTGTAACAATTTCATCTCATTTCACTTCCATCTCTCTCTTCAATGAGCTTTTAAGAGACAAAAAAACCCACAAAAAAATCAGTTACTGTTTCACTGAGGTTTCCATGGCAACAAGGTGGCCCAATCTATTTCAGGCGGACACCTCACACTTTTCCTTTAGTCTCTGCCTGACACAATAATTACCCCTACCTGCCTGATGCCAGATTCCAGTTTGGTTGCTCTTAACTGTAAAATCAACAACAGGTAAAATCATCACATCCAGCCTGAGGCAGAGCTCAAAAAGCGCCATTAGAACAAAGAATGATGCAGGTAAAGTATGTGAGAACTAGTAACAGAGCTAATTTAGCTGGGTAATTGTCTGATTTTGAAACACAAGCTGGAAGGTTTTATGGACCTAGTTGACTCACCCCATCATCATTTCCTACATCTAAAAGGGGCTTTATCTTTACTCCCACATTGGCCGACTCGCCCGATATCTTTACAATCTGTCTGCATCCTTTTATTATCTCCACTCCTCATCCTGATTACCTTGCAATTGATCCACATGCTTTGGAGTAAAGATGGCAGATTAAAAACACCAGTTAATCCATTGCATTTGTGTGAATGTACAGTATTGAACATGGACGATGTAGAAACAGGGTCTGACGTCGGGACAATTTGCCTTTTTATCCACAGTAACTGAGCAAAATGACATATATGCTCTAAAAATGAGATGTTTTCCTGAGTTGAAAAGTTTGAAAAAGCAGGTGAAACTACTATTTTTCTCCACTAAAGCCTTGAGAAAAGAGAGCCTTACTTAAGCGGGGGGAGTAATGGATCAAATGAAAACAGAGAAAATGTGAGTTACCTTCACAAACTCCACTGGACTGCACAACAGAAAGCAAACACAAAAAAGTATGACAAAACAGAAGAGGCTCATTGATCTAAACGGAAAGAAATAATATCCAAGTATGGTTGCTAAAAAAAGAGTGAAACAAAGCAAAATCAAGGCAAAGCAAGGCTTAAATGTGCAGATGAAAAACAAGTAGGATCTTGAAATGATTACTTCATCAACAAGCAAAATGCACGATACCTAGAGCCGTTCTGGCTGGAGTGGCATCCTTTTTAATCCAGAAGGACACCCAGGAGAGAACCACGGTGAGGATGCAGGGGATGTAAGTCTGGATGGTGAAGTAGCCCATTCTTCTGCTCAGGTCAAAGTGTACTGTCATCACCACGTAGTCGCCTGCGAGTGGAAAATGACAAAGTGGAAGCGAATGGAAGTGTTGTGTAAAACACAGAAACAGCAGCTGAATGTGTTTGGAAACTATCTCTCCAGATGTCATGTAAGCAAATCTCTTAATTTATTAAAGTTAACTTTTATGCAATAATAACATGTTTAACAATTTTATATTTAGCCACACAACAAAATCAGAACCCCAATGCACCGACATTTTCATGGTATGAGTTATATTAATTTCATATAAACCTGTCTTTGTACAGGAATACATTTGACAGTCTGTGGGAGTTTAACAAAATACAAACATATTTGTCATTGTTAGAAAGATACGGAGGAGTGTTTGGAAAACAGTGACACTCATGATCCTTGTATTTTTCCCTTTTTGCTTCCCCTGTAATTTTTTATATCATATATTAAATATTTAATCATTAGGTTTCATCATTTTAATTATATTTTAGATATTTCACATTTAGAATATTTCTACTTATGTTAATATATTTTAATTTGGATTTAATTTAAATTGTTAATTTATATTATTTATTATCCTGATAGCGGTTGCTCTGCAGGTAGAGCAGCATTTAATAAATAAATGAAGCAAAACTGTCATGCACTGGCTGACTCTCATTATCATCACATTTCCATCTTGTTTGCAACATGTTTGTAAGTGATAAGGAGATTATTTTTGTCTCTTTACCTGCTGTTGTTTTAATTATTTCTGTGGTGTTCCTCAGGCCCATAAAATCAAACTGGTACAGACGCCAGGACTTCTGGTCAGCCGCCTCCACAGAGTTCTTCCTCCACTTGTAAATCATCTCATCTCGCGGGTATCCGTCTGTAATTAGACAGAGCGTGTGGGTGTGTGAACTCGGCACCACACGGCACATCCTAATGACGGATACCCTGTGCAGACAGACCTGGGGCCACCCAGAGCCACATTTGTCTTGTGCTGGAGACTGTCTAATGAAAAGACAGTCTGGGACGAAGACGGAGGAAGAAGGAAAACAGATTAAATAAAAGCTTTGCTTCAATAATCCGTCTTGATGTCGGGTTTAACCTTCACATGATGCCTAGGAGTGTGTTTACACTCGATCATGGGAGGTTAACGATAGGTTAATGGTTCCAGTTTTGTTTTGGTGCGGTTCATCAAGGTGATCATGACGAAATTAACTTATAACCTAGCAGGCTTTCAATTAACGTAAACGTGAACCAACCGGATGAATGAATGAATCCATTACAATTTCCTCACATTTGCTATTTCTGATATAGCTGAATATTAAGGAATCAATGGTCAAATGCTACATATTGATTAAATAATATCTTAGCTGTTAATGAGAATAATAGCTGATTGATAAGATTCTAAAGACATTTGCATAAAATCCTTGTAATCAGCCCAAGGGATGATTTATGATGCCTTTGGTTGTTTGATTATTTCTAAGACATCACACTCATCAGTAAGAGCTACAGGTTGGATCAGTATTACATTAACATCCAATTTTACTAATAAGAAACTACAAATCGAAAAGAATTTGTTGGTTAGAAATTTGTTGTGTGATTTAAAGTAAAACTTAAACTCAAAACAACTGCTGCACCTCTCCTCCAGTCTCTTACTGCTGTATGACCTCAATAAAACATTCTTCATTTACTCTTCCCTGTCGGTCAAGCATCTGACCATGGAGCAGAGGCTCTTCGGTGTTATTTCCTGTCCTCCTACAAACCAGGAAGCTTCTCTGTCCTCCAGCATAACAGCAGCTTGAGAAGCGCTTCATCCCCTCTGGGATCATTCTTGCTTTGTAGCCCATGGGCTGAAATAAAAGTTTATTTCTGCAGTTTCTTTCCATCCATCCATCCATCCATCCATCACAACTAAAATCAGGCTCATTGTTGTAATTTGATTAAAACATTTCAGTAAGAAATGTGACGCACGGCCGTTTAGGGATGAGAGCAGAGAACCAGTTTCCAAACTCAGGAATCGCACTCTGAGCTCATCAGTTTCTGCTTCTGAACCAGCAGCTGCTTGCACATCAACATGTTACATGCAGGCTCTCAAGGCTTAAAGTAGAGTCTCACAAAACCCTTCAGGTACTCTCATGCCACATATTCATTTCAAAACTTATGACAAGTTTAACTGGTGTTTGTTTCCCAGTTTACATTTCAATTTCCCACCAGAACTGAAGTTCTTACTGCCCCCCTGCAGGACCACCTGTCTGCGCCTCCACACTGCTGCTCTGATGAAGGTAGCATTGTGTTTCATGCAGGCAGCCATGGACTGTCAGAAGATTATTTTTCATTTTTCTATTTTCACATGATAAAATGGTTGTAATTACTGTAATGTATATTTCATCAGCCCTGAATGACATTCTGAAATGTTCTGATGCAATAAATTGTTTTCACCCTTTCATGCATTTGAAGGCCCATTACTTAACTTTTCAACCTTAAAACTCTTTTCCAAACTTGTTGTATAGCACAGAGACATCTATTACATGCATTTCTGAAGCCGTCACAGCCCAACAGTGTCCTGCAGCCTGATGGAGTTACAGAGTTACACAGGATCGATCAACAACCTATCAGCTTATGGGTGATGTAACGTATATTGGTTTATCATATTTTTTTTTATTATTTAAAAAAAAATGTTTGTACTTAACCATGATTCAGAAACGGTGTCATGATTTACACTAAATTGTATTTATTTTTCACTTTTGTCAATTTCAGCTCATTTCAGTGACAACTGGTTTATTCAATCTTTAATGAGAGGGTAGGAATAATTTAGAGCGCAACTGTATATGAGGCTCTACATTCGTGAAAGATGAATATTAACTTTCCTATTTACTAACTAAACAGATCATCTGGTATTCTGCGTTACAGTAACATAAAAAGCGCTGAGGTTTTGTGGGATCTGGAATACATCCCAGCAGCAGCTTGGATGTGCAAGGTACCCTGGACAGTCCATCACAGACTATCACATTTTAAAAATGTGTCTAAAAAATTGTTGCTTTAGCTAAAATTAGCATTCAGGCCACTGACAGTTCAGTCTTTCTGCACGGTGAGGGAAAGTGATGAATGAGGGAAGGGTGCTGTAAGCTCGTTTCTCTACAGCAGAAAACCCACATGTCAGGTCACACAGTTTGATATTGTATGAAAAGATGCTCAAACAAGTAGTCTGCTGAGATGGAGGGCTAAATTATTTTCAATTCTGAAAATGCATGTCGACATACTATTTTAATCCATTCAGCATTTTATTCCCACTTTTCTTATGAAGACTGAAAAAGAAAGCAAACTCAAAGTTAATTCTTTAAGAGTTGTGTTGCAGCTTGAAACCTGAGCAGCCCGCTGGAAATCAGGTTAGCGATTATTAAGGGAATCTAAAAGAGCTGGACTGATAAATATCGTTGATAACCGTGTTATTATTATCAGTAAAATGATGTTAATTTCCATCCTTACATGTGTTGCAATATAGAGTTTAAGTTTTCAAATACATACAAAAGGTTTCTCTTCTGCAACATCCTTTAGAATAAGCTCGTATCAGAAGAAACAAATCTGATTTTATGTCAGTACATGAGATTTTAAATGTGATTTCCATCTTATTAAACAAGCTGAGAGGATTCACCCACTCTCCCAGTGATCTGTTATTATTTTATTCTGCTGACCCGTGCCCTGTTTTGATCATCCTAATGCCCTTAAGGTATGACAGCTTTAAAGATACAATATTCGGACTGGATAAGAAAACCCTAGTTGTTGTCATAGAAACTAGCATAATGTCCTTTGGAAGGAAATGTCCCTAATGGATCACAGTAGAACGGCTTCCGACCCAAGGCAGTCCTGTATGTAGGTTTTAAGCCGTAATAGGGCGTAATCACACCAAAGCATTCGATGGCGCCACAACAGATGATACACACTGCACCCTTCCTCATCATCACCATCATCACCTTTCCATTTTTATATACATATAAATATATATTTATATATAAATATATATATATATGTGTGTGTGTGTGTAGGTGTACCATTAGACCTTTACAATACAAAGCGAAGCATACCGTACGCATACTCACAGCTGGAAAAGATCAGTGGACACGAGTGTTCATCCATTGGAAAGTTGTGCAGCTGCAGCTGGCACTCTGCATTTATAGTCAGCCTGTAAAAAAACAGCAGATTCAGTTTTTTTTTAACCAACTACAGTTGATCCGTCTGACCAAACAACAGTTTTCCACTCAGAGCATCTGGACCCTGTCCACATCTGGATCCTGTCCACATCTGGATCCTGTCCACATCTGGCTTCTTCTCTGCATCATAGAGCTTTAACCTGCATCTGTGGGTTTCAGGGTGAACTGTGTTCACTAACAGAGATTTCTGGAAGTCTTCCTGAGTCCATGCACTGGTTTCCAGCTGAGAATCATGTATGATCACCAGCATCCAGTTTGACTCATAACAATTTAACGTTGTCTCATAGTTTTTTAACCTCCTCAATTTTCTATCTGAGAGACCCTTCCTCTCTGAAACACTCCTTTTATACCCAGTAATGTTACTGGAATGTTGCAAAGTAACCCGGTTGTTAAATTTTCCTCCTGTCTTCCATTCTTCCTGTTCCAGCTTTTTACAGACATGTTGCTGCCATCAGATTCTTAATCAGCTCATATGTTCCATGAAATGATAAAATATCTGAATATGATACGTTGTTTATACTCTACTGGTAATAAAACACGAGTTGATCAAATTTACTGGATGTCCAAACCTTTTTTGGAAATGGGATTGTATCTGAACATTTAAACATTTCAGAATCTATGTTCAATCTCTGATTTGAAAAAGAAAAAAAAAAGAAGTGGAAACTGTACCAAACTGTTGCTTTATTTAATCAGAGCTTGATGTACAGTCAACCCAGTTTGTTTCAAGTGTAGAGTTGTATAGTAATGCATGTCATGTTTAAGATTTAAAGTTACAGTGTAAAAATAAATCTGTAACAAATCACATGAATTTGCAGAACTACAGTGTAGAAAAACAGCAAAACATTGTTTATAGACCGAAAGTTTTACCAGAAATCTTAAGAAAAAGATATAAAAGGCAAACAAGTAAAAAAGGAATACATTAGAATTTAAACCAATAAAAACAATTGACAACTTTTACTTTACTACAAACTAACAGCTTCTGTTTAAATATAGACACTTTTACTATTAATGCAACAACCTAAAACTGTAATATTTTGCGTTTTTTATATATAACCAAACAGAAAACACCCGCTGCTAAAAAGGCTTTAAAAACGTCCCCTGAGGCAGAGATACTGGAGCTGGAGGCCCTGTCATATTCTAAGTGCACATGGCATTTCAGGGCTTTTTGGGACAGTACTTTCTCTCAAACTGGGCCACATTAAACTTCCGAAGGCAGCCTTTGTAGTTCATGAAGCGGATTTTTCCAAAGACAGCCCTCTCTGCCCAGCCCTGGTCATGTATCCCGCAGATGGACCACATGCAACCTGGAGGACCAAAACACAGCACACAGGGCATCAATCATCAGTACAGAGTTCCTTAAAAATGTAGAATTCAGTCCCATTTCCTTACCGACAAAGCCGTTTGGGTCCTGACCGTCCAGCTCGTAACGATCGTTCAGATACAGAGCGATAGACAGCGCCTCCTCTGGTGAGGGAGTCCACTCCAGGATCTTCTTGGCCCAGTACATCCTCAGGAAACCATGCATCTTCCCCTCACTTACCATTTGGTACTGATGGAAAACATGAGACAGACGGTGGATGAAACAAGAAGGGCACAATATTCTTTATCAGGATATAGGAAAAGCCAACCACACTGCTTAAAAGTTCCTCAAATTTCCTCTTTATAGTGACAGTGGTGGAAAAAATGTTCATGAGGAAGTATTCAATCATTTTCTGGACTTTAGCCCTTTTCAAAAAAATAAATATAAAAAAAATCTTTAAAACAACAACAAAAAGCTTTTTTTTTAGATATCCAATTCCCATCCTCCATTGCTCACTATATGGGAAATAATATTTCTGCAATAACTGGATCACTTAACTAATTCAACTGCCATTTAAAAAAAGGGGGGGGAAAATCCTGTAAATGATTTTAGGTTGAGAACTCTAGTGCAGGTCTGAGTTTAGGTGATTTGTTTGCTGGGTTGGGGCATAAAATTGATCTTTTGTGTACAAAAAAGGTATCCATATAATTCACAATATGTCAATTAAAGCATGAGAAAAAAACAGGATAGATTATGATACAAGTTATAATTATAATGTTATATAATATATAATGTATAATTGTACCCCAGAGGAAATATAGGAAGCAGGGAAATGGGTTCAGTTTTTGACAAAGATATGGCTTTTTCAAACTGATTTGTTAAAGCAAGACACACAAAAATTAAAGTACCAGAAAAATAAAATGTATTTTTGTATTTCCAACGCTAAATTAAAGAGACAACGTTCTGAAACTGCATTTTGTGTCACTGACACAACCACAGAATATCAACCAGTCATGGTTTGGGACTGTCAGTGCCGTACCTGAGCTGCGTTCCACAGCTTGTCGTGCGTCTTTGCCTGCTCAAGTTGCTCTCGTGTGTAAAGATACTCCCTCTCGTCTTTGGCATGATCTTTCAGAGTTTTCTGTGCCCAATCGTAAGCCCCTTAAAAGCCCCAACAAAACACACATGTAACATGTCAGACAGTAAAAGGACAGCTTTTAAAGCAGGATTAATGCTGGGTTTCTTTTGAGTGGATTGACTCAGACTAATTCAGTTTGCGAGGAAGTGACTCATGTAAATTATGTCGAGGAGGGAACAATTATCACAACAGAGAGAACAGGATTCGGTCTTAATGAGACGCCCACTGACCCTCCACCTTGTCGTAGTTCTTGTTGTAGAAGCAGAAGTTGTCCGTCAGCTCCCTCCGCACCACCAGCTCCTCGATGAAGGGGGGGATGGACTGGCTGGCGCTCTTGCCGCATCGCTGAACCTGCAGCGCCACACGCTGGGCAGAGATCTGGCCTGGTCCCAGCCAGGAGACAGTGTTACTGACAATGCCACCATCAGTTTGAGGAAAACAAAGTCTTTTGTTTAAAACATCAAATCAGAGTCTCTTACTAAATGATGATTCATTTATTTGGAAAAATTTGTCTCATCCAATATTCTAGGGAGGACAAGAGTGTGAGGTCCACATTTCTAGAACTGCAGCATTGCAAATTGGACCCAAAAGAGCTGTAGCGTTTCCACCGGGCTGATTATTAAGTCTGCTGCTGTTCCAGTCATTCATCCAGCAGACAGCGTGATAGAAGCCGGCATGTCAGTCAGCCGGTCGGTGAGGGAGGGAGTTTATTTCTGCATTTTTCTGACTGTCACGCTCTTTGAAGCGGTGAATATTTGGGTGCAGAAAAGCTCAGCCAGCTGCACGACAATGACTCCCTCCATGCATGTGGGAGTTTGGGATCTACTTTAGCTTCTTCGAGTATCTCTCACTGGTTCAGACATTTACAGCTTAAACTCATCGGCTGCCAGCGTTAAAACTGTCTTTCATTGAGCATGAATCTCTTTCACTGAAACCCTGCAACACAAACTTTGCTTTGCTGTGTCCCACTACCTATGTTAAAAACCACAAAAAAACATGTTTTACTGTCTCTGGCAGCCTATGAGTTGATTATTCCAGTAGTTGTCGTGACTACAGACAGGTAACGCTCATTTAAAGATACAGTGTGTAACAATTACTGACATCTAAATGGTAGAGATGGATATAGGAATGAAACATCTGTGAATGTACGGTGGTCGTCAGTGGCCAAAATTCTACATCTCCGACATCTTTTCATCTCCAAGTGGATCCCATGACTGAACTACAGGTAACCACTTGTGTAGTCTTCTTTTGTTTTTGTTTTTCCAAACTGAAGTGCTTGGAAATTATGAAACGATTCTGAATCCTGATGAACAAGAATCTCAATTCCAATTAAAATGTCATGGTGGGACAGACATCAGCGCTCTTTTAGCTGTTTTTATTCCAGCTCTAATGTCCTCCTGTGACGCTGCCTTTTGTTTGACATGAACCATGAAGGTCCTGCTGGTTGGAGATGAAGGAGGTTTTATAGTGAAGTATTCCCTTTTCCTATCATATACCACGTCTGGCTTCTCTTCTTTCTGGACCCTCAGTGTCTCTAAGGTGAATGTGGGGGCTATCCCTGGTAGGGATGGGTACCAAAACCAGGTATCAAAGCAGCACCGGGACCAGGTCTAACGATCTACCGGGACCGATAAGCTTTTGTGTTTTCAGTTCTCTTAACGGTATCTTAAGGTCGTATAACTTTTGCAGGGGACGAAACTCAAGCCAACATTGTATTGCTAACCCGCCCCTCCTTAACAAGCAGGACACACGCGGTGCACTTTTTCCCCCCCGTGTTCGCCTCGCTCTCGATAAGCTCCACACGTCACCAGTAACAGATGAAGGGAAGAGAGCGACAAGAACAACAGGTTCAGTTATAGGTATGTTTGTATGCAAGGCAGACACGTGAAGCATGGACATCCGTTCGCCGTTTCATTCTCTGTTAATAAATGCGCGATGTTTTAAAAAACGTCATGTATACTTCTTAAGTACATTTTCTATGATTATTTAAGCCCTATGAAGTCCGCGAAATTCCATGCACGTGGAGCAGAGAACGCTTCAGCCGCAGCGTGAGGCTGTCATTATTTAGTCTCAATAGAAACAGTAAATATGCAGCTATTTTTTACTTTGGCTGGTACCGCATCAGATGAGAGCAGCAGACCCATCAAGGACTTTGAAATATGATGAAAATTAAACACTCAGGTCAGTTTAACTGTGCAAGGGATTAAAATAAATTACAAAAATGGTACATTTTATATTGTATATGTATATATATACACACACACACACATATATTTTTGTCATTACTCGGAGAGAAAAATCAGAAGCTGAAGTATCCAGGGTAGGGCTGCACAATTATGATCAAAATAATAATCACGATTATTTTGATCAATATTGTGATCCGGTTATTAATCATTCATTGTGCCTGAAAAACTATGTCTGTTTTTTATTGCATCAAATATAAACAAACAATGTGGCTACAAATCTTAAAAGAAAAATTTAATTTAAAATAGATTATAAATAATGCAAAAGAATCACTCGAATATATAGTGCATTATTTTTATACAATTATATATTATTTAATTATCAATCCATTTTCTCCATTTAGTTTAGCTTTGATTAATTAAGAGTCCAACATGTCACGTTTTTAAGTACCCAGCAGTTATCAGGGCAGGATCATTAGCAGTAGCATCCTCAGGCTGAACATGGAGAAGGTGAGCGCCTCCTGCTCGGAGCTGCTGCTGCTGATGCGCGAGCGCTTAGTGACGGGGAGCAGCAGGAGCCGCTGCTCACGGAGAAAAAGAAAACTATACGAACATCATGTAACGGCAGAAAAAGTCACCAGATTTGTCGCTTGTCTACTTAAAAAAAACCAAAACCCTGCTGGAGTCATCTGAAAACTCGCTAAATATAGCAACAACGTAGCTAAGTTAGCTAGACTTCTAGCTGCTGCTGAAGGGTGTATTCACTCGCTTGTTGTCGTTTAGGGAACTTAATGAAGCCTGAAGCGTTGCGTCGCCCCCTGGTGGTTGGCAGACTGCTGCTGTGTGATGATAAGAAATGCAGCAGCTGAGCTCCTATTTTGAATGTTTAATATCGTGGCGATCAAGTTCATTTAATTGTGGCCACCAAAATCGCAGCCCTAATCCAGGGTCAATGTAATTACAGCCTTGCTTTGAGCTTCAAATTGTGTGAAATCTATTAAAAAAAAAATATATATATATTTTAAAAGAAAAACTGAAAACACTAAAAATAGAAAACAAATAAAATGGAATTTGGGAAAAACACAAAATGGATTTCATAGGGATCTATTTATTATCTTATCATTTTGGTTTCTGGTTTCTGATTTTTTTTTTTTTACCCTTTAGCTATTGTTACCCAAACCCAGTGGCGTGTTGTGGGTAAAATTACTGAGGAAGCTCGTCACGTGCATGGCTATATATATATATATATATATATATATATATAAATTATGTTCGACTCTGAGTCAATGAGCGGACAGGATCAGCAGGTTAGCATTAGCGGCTAGCCATTCAGAGCGGCAGTAACTTTCCATATTAATGGTCTGAAATACATCGCCCCTTTCCACATTAAGCTCCGGTTCTGGTATCAATTTCATTAGAAATTGATGCTGTTGTGGTAGTTTGGTGAAAGTACTTTTGGCTTAAATCTCCAAATCGTCGCCTTCTATTTTTGCTCTGAGCCTGCTGGGGTT
>JAVQJG010079482.1:0-26757 GCA_036024015.1 Craterocephalus amniculus | reverse complement strand
CTCTCTCTCTCTGTCCCCTCCGGTCGAGTCCAGCATTAAGAGTTTGATTTAATAAAGTTTATCTCCTCAAGAGGGACTTTATACATGCAGTATAAATCCCTACTTGATAGAGTAAATTTTCCCGGCACCGAACAGCAGCCAGACAATCATTCTGCTTGCAACGATGCTGGACAAGACAGGTTAAAAAATAAAAAATAAAAAAAAAATGTACATGGGGTTAAATATTGTCTATCATGATTAAGGAAAAAACTATCGAGGTATGAAAATTGGTTCGTATCGCCCAGCCCTACTAGAAAAACTTGACAAACCCAACACACCTGCACCTCCTCCTCGTCTGTGACATCAGAGAGGGCCCGTGGGTCCACCTGAACCTCATCTGGGTCGTGGGTGCTCTGCAAGTGCCAATCAGCCTCCGAGAACTGGCTCTCGTGATACCTGATACGGCATGAAACAGACACTTTAGTACACAGAACACAGCAAATGCAAAGAAAATCCTAAATGCAGACATAACTTGGCAAACAATGACACATATGAGGAAACAGGTGTGTGAATGCGGGTAAGAGAGCAAGCGTACCTGTCCCACGTATGGCTGTGGCTCTGGTCCATGAGCAGGATGTCATCTACCTCATCCTCAATGTGGAAGGGGTGCAGAGAGACCGGCTCGTCCAGGGGGAAGGAGTAGTCAGCCATATAGGGGTGGGCCAGGGCCTCCTCCGCAGTCAGGCGATCCATGGGGTTAAAGGTGAGGATCTTCTTCAGAAAGTCCAGGGCTATTAAGGAGGAGCGAAATTAGATCGAGTAGGAAAAGGGACTCATGAGGAACCTGAGCCAGACTTTTCTGTATTTATTAGAGTACTTCATGAGTCTGCTGAATGTCCAACGTGAAGCTTACCCTGTGGGCTGATGTCAGGCAGCAGCGTGTCCAGTGGTGTGTGAGGCTTTGACATGTCGTTACGGATAAAGACGGGAATGACGCTATCCAGCTCTTGTCGGTCTTCCTCTCGTAGTACAGGGATGGACTGGAGGATCAGCTGCATCTGCTCAAGTTCATGGGCTCCTGAAAATGCCAAGCAGAAAAACATTTGGTTCTCTCTTTCTTTGAGGAGTTACACAACATTTAACATCTGCATGACCGAGGGAGTCTGAGCAAGGCTAAATGTGGCAGATCATGGGGACAGCAGTTATCCACCTCGTGCCCAGCTCAAGGCAGTTTTAATCACACACACACACACACACACACACACACACACACACACACACACACACAATCCAGTTCCAGCTAGTCTTTTAAGGGAAACAGGAAGTACAGTGAAAGCTGGCTTGCTCTGCATCTATCTCCCATCTACACTGACATTAAACTGCCAAGACAAACATATACCTCAAAGCAACGCAACATATTTACAGAGTCACACAAACTGCTCTCCTTCACGTTGGTACATGAGCCTACGCAGCCAGTTTAACTTGCGAAACCGAGTCAACATTTACCTGCGAACAGGGTTTTCCCCGTGAGCATCTCAGCGAAGATGCAGCCAGCGGCCCACATGTCAATGGCTTTAGTGTAGTTGTTTGGTGAAAGCAGCAGACGAGGAGATCTGTACCACTTTGTGACAAGACCTTCAGAGAGGTGGCCCTGTGATGGAGGAGACACATGGGAGTCCTTGTTTATACACAGGAAAAAAAAAAGCATCCAGGTCATGCAACACGAGCAAACTTAGCTAAAAGCTGCCATTTATACAGAAATTATTTGGTCCCCATTCATAGATGATGTTTGCAATATAACTCTACTGCTGTACCAGTGTGTTATACTCTGAACATCTGGTGCCCTCTCCTTGACAGACCTGCTCTGTGCTGGTCACGTACACAACACGGCATAAAGACAGAGACTCCAGTGAAAAAGAAAGCTGAAAAGGGAGAGATCAGACACGTGCAGGCCGTGTCAGCAGTCTGAGCGAGCAGGATAATCCCCCCCCTGCCACACCAGTGATACCAACCTGCTCCCCACTCTCAAACACTGACTAGTCACAGAACACTGAACAAAGGAAACTGACCTTTGTGTGTGTGCGCGCGTGTGTGTCCCCATGTACGCTGGGGGAGGGTAAGTGGTAAAACAACACCCTTGTTGCCCCGTCTTCCCTTTGCATGCAGTGGTAGTTTGTGGTGAAACCAAACTGGCCGGTGCACCGCTGAACTCCTGTTTCTGCCCAAATTTAGCCGCAGATACTTGATGTCACACTATCCTGATGTATACCACTCCACTGCTAGCCCTTCTTTTAATGGACATGTAATGCAGACTGCAGACAGCATAACTCCAGGTGACCGGCTAATCTTTATATCCGACAGCAGCTTGTAGAAGAGGTCAGGCAGAATTAGATTGTATTATTGACAGACAGGTCACACTGCACGACTGAAACCCTGAAAAGCTGTAAACTAACTTTTCTCTGAAACTGCTAGTAAAGCTGGCTTATGACGCAGGCTATGGTGAGAAATGCGTATAACTTTAGCAGAAAGGGACATAAATCAGTTGGATTGTTTGGTCATTGTGCAAGGACAATTCTGTGTGCAATGGACTATGAACTTAAAAAAAAAAGAAAGATTAAAACTTTGCCGACAAGCCAAAGGCATAAAGTCCATTAGGTGGACATTCCAGCTAACCTCCTTCACTGTTTTCAAAAGTGGGCCACTCGCCATAAAGAGAGGCACTCAGTTTTTAAAGCATTAACCGTCTCAATACCTTGAGCAACATTTGGAGGATATCTTAACTGCTTGATAAAGACGAGAACAGGCTGACATATAATGACTCATAACTGGCTTTTTCAACGCGCCACACTGCATCAGCCTCAACTTCCTGAAGCAGGTCTGACCTGATCACGTTAAAGGCAGTTGTAGAATCATAAGAAAAATTATGTTAAATATCTGGGTCACAGCTTTGAAATGAACAAGGAAACCACAGACAACCTTACTGACACTAAATGTAGTTTTTTCTGTAACCCATTTATGAACCTTTACACTGTTGAACAACTGGATTTAGAGGGGAAAAGTTGAGCTAAAAATTACTGCAGTCCCATGATACAAGGGACATATAGATGTACTAACAAACCATTTAATGTGGTCTTCTGCTGACCTATGGAATACTAGACCCATTTATTTGCTGCAGACAATGATTAAACTGCTTTCAGCTGCCACAGAGTAAAAATATGTGGCGAAGGAAAATAAGTGTAAGCTTCTCTCTGAAATTCATTTCGCGTTTAGGTCCTTTCCAAACATTTTTTCTCCTCAGATGCCCTGCAGGCTGGTGCCAGACAAGCCTGTTGCTGGCATAACAACTGGGTCAAATATGTGTGTTAAAGCGTTGCTGCACTTGTGGTTTGGAGTTGCTGGAAGATTGTGTGGCAGAAAGGACCTCTGTGAACTCTCTTCTTAGTGTTACTGAAAACATTACTCTCCCAGGATCCCAGGACTAACTTTTACATGGCAAGTAAGCAAATTATTCTAAAAAGTTTTTAGTTTTTTTTTGGTCTGAAGACTTATTATAGTAGTAAATAATCTTTATGTTCCTGGCAAGCACGCGTTAAGATTTTTGTCTTTATTCAACAGTAGATAATGGTTTAAGTTTAAGTAAAATCTTCATACCGATATAAAACAGTTGAATTTAATGCTTAAACCTGTTTTAGCTCTCTGAGCTGAAAAATAGTGTAAGTATATCTATAAATGAGCTAAGGCAAGCATTAAAAACACATTATCCCTTACCCTACAGCCTTAGCTCTAAGTAGAATCACTGATGTTAGTGGTGCACTAACTTCAGTCTATTTCCTGTTGAAGGACAGGCCACAACTGGAAATGAATACAAGCTTTAGACTGGCTCCACATAAGACCCTGAGCAAAGCCCCCCACATCAGGACAAAGAGCTGGCTGGGAAAAGGAGGGGAATCTGGGTTGGAGAAGCTGGATAACTGCACGTGAATTCTTTTCATTCTTGAGTCTGAGCCAACACATGGGATGACCTTAAAGCTCACAGAGGCAACAAGAGCTTGCCTTCTCCAAAGTGATAGCACAGACATGTGGGTACTTTTATTTAAATAAAGTCATGCAGGAATAATGGAGACTAGAAAGAGAGCTGTGAGGCATTAGGTCTGTTGGTAACCCAGTAATATAGGAAAAAAGTAGTGAAGCAGGAGGAGGTGAAAACACAAAGTTAAGCCCATGCTGTTGATGCATGAATGCAGATATGTTACTGAAACTATGCCAGAATCTTAGGTTCACTGGAAAAGAGCGCTTCTTTATTTAGAAACGACGTTATTCAAATAACACACTCAGTCACCCGGCTGCTGTTTCGCTCTGGAAGAGACGATGGCTGGAAACTGGAAAGGAAATTTGCCCCAAACGTTTTTGCCATTATGTACAGCCAGCTTTGGCTTTAGGTTTTTAACACATCCACATTAACTGGGCACCATGTTGCCAGGTAGATGTAATGAGTGTTTTTTAAAAACAAATCTCACTTGGTACAAGGCACTAAACATATAACAATAGGTGGCATGAATCAGCTCTACCACCCCCACCATTATGACAGACGAGAGAAAAATGCAGCAAGATTTTTCAGATACAGAAGATTACAACAACAACAACAACAACCACCACCAACTGCACATCCAGTGTGTTGCATCTTTGACAAACACTCAGCAGCAGCCGTCTGCTGCAGTGCTACTACAGACAATGGTTAAAACACCAGAGAGCTGACCCCTGGCACGCTGCTTATCAATACCCACTTGCCAGCATGTTTCCCCATCAGGAAAAACTGCTTATACAGGGGGAAAACGCCCACATGGCAAATTGTGCTATAAAGGTCAGTCGTGTGAGAAAATCTTTACTTTTTCCCGGCAACAATGAGACTTCACCTTCCTCTGACATGTCTCCACTGAAGACATGACTCACAACAGTACTAAAGGCAGAACTGAAGTGAACATGTGACTAAACTACTAAAAACGTAGCAGCGGTTTCTTGCTGGAAATAAGCAGCTGTGGTAAACAAGTGTGTGCAAGTCTGTCTCAAACTGTTGCATGATGTGGAAGGGTCCTGGCGGTGGTATTAAGCTCTACCAGCCAAAGGGCTCGTATCACGTGAGCCTGCTTCAGACCCTCCGATGACTAATCTGAGACACGTGTAAGCATCTGGCTGCCTTCAAGGAGATCCAGTGACTACAGAAAGCATGAGAGAGGGGAGGGAAGGACCTACATTTCCTCACATCAAACCACCATATGGTCACGTACTAGAATGTCCTCATCCCTTTATGAGGTGACGGCAACACCAAAGGACAACACAGGCTTTCCAACTGGCTACAAATTGACAAGGCAGACCATGAGCCTCTCATTGAAAAAGATGAAAGCTTTATTGCTGCTGTAAAGTAGCTTTATATGACAAATACAGGGGTTTATAGATGGTATTAAAACATTTGGTGTGTCAACATCTGGCAAATATTGAAAAAGTTCTTTCTGAAAAAAATTATAAAAAGCAAAGCAATATTAACCCAGGCTTGAGACTATTTCCTTGGACAGAAAATTAATTCACCAGAAAAATTACCTGCAAATGGAAGTAAGGGAAAACTGGTTCTCACAAATATAATAAACCATTATATATCTACTATAGTACGTGCTCCAGTCTGGTGCCTTAACGTCATTATTGGAAGTTGATGTAGGTTGAAAGCTGAACTGAAACTTATCATGCGCCTATAAAATTAAGATTTAAATGATTTCCTATTTCAGAAAAAAACCCTAAAACTTTACACAGTTTGTGTAATGGAAGACTAGTCCTTGAGATTACATTTTCCAGCCTAGCTTCTCCTGAGACGGGGAAACAGAGACATTACCACAAAGAACCACATCCTGTCTTGTTTACTTCCTGCTGTGAAAAACTGCGTCACCCCGGGGAGTACCCCATTACTGGGTGATAAACATCCACTAACAGAGTACTCATCTCTGAGCAGAAAGTACAGAACTACAACTATGCAGCATTGTGTCAGCATATCGTAAAATCTGAAGAAAATGATCTAATCTATCCATAAACCTGGAGAACACAGATACAGAGGCTACTAAAATAATGCTCCTACCTTGTGAGAGTAGTGGGGATCCATGATGCGAGCCAGGCCAAAGTCCCCAATTTTCAGTACCAGGTCTTCTGTGTTAACAAACAAGTTGGCAGGCTTGAGGTCACGGTGCAGCACGTTAGCAGAGTGGATGTACTTAAGGCCCCTCAATAGCTGGTACATAAAGAGCCTGGCATGGCCCTCAGACAGAAGGCCCCTCTCCAGCACCTGACAGAGGTCAGTCTCCATGTACTCTTGTACGATGTAGACCGAATTAACCTCCGTCAGTGACACCACATCCTCCGTTAGCTTGCGACCGCTGGGGCCTAGTGTCTCAAACACCTGGTGACACAAAACAAAAGGTCGGGTAAGTACCCAAAAGAAATGTTAGAAATCAACATAGTCATCCCAGTTTGCTTAACACCCAGATAAGTATTGTGTTTTACTTTTAAATCATCACCGTACCTTGACAATGTTGTCGTGGTCAAGTCGTCTGATGATCTTGATCTCCCGCAAGGCGTGCTTCACACTCTGGGGATCAGTCAAGATAATCTTCTTCACAGCTACACGCTTGTCACAGTCAGTGTCAACAGCTGAGAACACCAGGCCGTTCCCTCCGTAGCCCAGAGGCTTCAAGTCCATGTAGCGAGAGCCCAGGTCAAAGCCATGGATGTTCATAAGTGACTCAAACTTCTCTGCCATGTTGTCTGTTTTTAGGCTTTTACACTAAGCTACTATGATTCCTCACACCTTTACTTTCCTGTAAGAAGCCCAACTTTAACTCCACTATTGGATTTTTTTCTGAAAAGTCCCCTTCTGCTTCAGAGGCTGACCTAAATAACCCCTGTACAGATGACTACCAGGCCCCCTGGCTAGCCGTCGCTGTCAGATGCGGGGTACTAATGTGTAATCATAGTTTCTTTCCATGTTGAATAAGGAGAGAAATTTTAAAAGATGAATTTCTTCTCGTAACCTATGTATGCGACAGCATAAACTAAAATCAGTTTATTGTTGTTTTGGTTTTTTTTGTAAGCTAGTGTTAATAGACTGCAATGGAATGAACTTATAAGGGCCGATTAAAACAATAGGACTGAATATATGTTAAACTATAAAACCATGTAGGTGCATCCTCACAGTGCAGATACATTCAGTGTATGACGGGTCCTGAGCAGCTTCATATGAAATGTGCCAAAATGCACAACTTTTTTTTGTCTATGTCTATTTTTTCCTGTCGTACCACCTGATCTATAAATTTGAAATGAGTCTGGCCTTTAAGTCTTCAAAGTAGATGTTTGCCCTCAATGATCAGGTGGCTCAAGCTCGCCACAGTCACAATCAAAACTATCCTCCATTTTATTTGAGTATGACCTGAAAGACAAGAGCAGAACATAACAGTGAGAAAAACTACGTGGTACTAAAGTACTGACAACAAAGAATGGAGTTAGATCATTTTTCTACCTAACTAAACCTGAGACATGGTTGGGATTTCACGAGCGGAAAACCGGCTTTCGTTTAAAGCCGGTGTACAGTCAGAGTATCTGGCCCCTCCCATAACGCGTTAAGGCGCTTGTCAGTCCGGTTTCTCGGTATTGATAATTTTTGGGGTAAACACACAGGTCTTAACCGAGATTGGTCTAAACTCGCATGTTTAAACATCATTTGGTAATGATAAACCTTTAAAAAATGCTCCATCCCGAGTTCAGACCGCCTCCGTTACC
Organism: Craterocephalus amniculus; assembly: GCA_036024015.1. Classification (NCBI taxonomy): domain Eukaryota; kingdom Metazoa; phylum Chordata; class Actinopteri; order Atheriniformes; family Atherinidae; genus Craterocephalus; species Craterocephalus amniculus. The sequence continues at coordinate 18,963 of JAVQJG010079482.1, read as the reverse complement.
CTTTAGCGGTTAGCGGTTGACTGGTGGGAAACGACGAAGAAAGGTAGCATATTGACGAGCCGCTACCGGAGCTCCGTCGACTCAAAATTTATTTGTTACCTACCTTCTGCCACACAGTAACATATACACACACATATAATTAGACATAAACATAAACTAAATCGATAGTGTCTATTTTATGACTATCACAAGTGGCATTATAATGAAATCCGCTAACAGCGTGAACAAAGGAGTCGTTGTTAGCGGAGGCTTTTGACTACGTGGTACAGCTTCTCGAGCGCTGAGAATCACAAAGCCGAGCTCGGTTAAATCGCTGAAAATGAGATTATATACGCACTGAAATTACATTAATTGACAAGGAATTGACAAACGGGTTAATACTTACACTCCTTATTCGTTGCATTTATTTGATTATTATTTAAATCAAACCCTAAAAAGGCTTGAGTGTGCTCCGCTGCCTAAGCTCTGCGGATATACTGCAATCGCCATTTGGCCTGGCTATGAAAGGCTGTGGTGACGTCACGCGTCTGCGTTCACAGGTTGTCGGAAATATCCCAACTACAACGACCAGAGCGCTACTGATGTTATTTTTTGAATGAGTTATTCGTATTATAGCCTACTGAAATATATTCAGCCTATCACAGATAGCGAATTTACTTTAAACTAATACTAGCACACTATGACACCGAACTAAAATGGAATTATTCATTTCAAATAAATAATTTAAATTCGGAATGCATTCAGGTTAATTTACTTCATTTATCATAGATTATGCAGACTGTTTTTAGTGATGTAAACTAGTCTTTATCAAAGTAAGCAATAAAGGGACTTTATTTAATATCCTGATATTTATCTAATTAACTCAAAACCATCAAATAGATTAACATTGTACACCTTTCCCATAAAATCTCATTTTGCAATGTCAGGATTTGTATCATAACATAATTTAAGGTAAACCTTTTTAAAGGGACGTTGTGAGACTAAAAAGTTACTCCAAATCAAATATAAACCTAATTTTAGAGGTGAAGACTGATGGCGCTCCTGCATGAGTCCACAATCATCTGACAAATTTAGTGAGCGTACGGGGTCTCTCCTTCTACTACCCTCTGAGAGTCAGCATTGAAGCTTCGAGCAGTACATGAATGCAACAGAAGTCATTCAAAACGTTTGTCTGAAGCAGACTGAACACGCGGCAGCGGCAGATTCAAAATGTAGCCCAATTATTGCAGATTTGTAGATTAAATAAAAATAGTGTCGTAATATTAACAACAGTAACTTGCAGTGAACATGATCTCATCAGCATCATTCGAGTATATGGCGAAATTAATTTAGTCACTGCTACATCAGAAATTTAATACAAATACGGTTTTGATCATAATAGGCTATAAAAACAAACGTAAAGAGGGAAATTATGTCGATGTTGCTGTCAGGTGGCTATTATACAACATGATATGATGACTTCCTATCCCTTTTATATTAAAATACGACAGACAAACATCTTTGCTATCTGAGCTTGCAATATTTGCACATTTTTTTTACCTTTTTTGTTTTTGCTTTCTTTCAAAAACCGTAGCTTGTGTCTTGGCCTCCTAGAATGTAGTCTTTCTCTCTTTTCTTTTAATCGTCATTAGTAGTTTGCTCCTTTCATGTATTTAAGCCGTTGTTTTCAGCACTGGTCCATTAGCTCCGTATTTGTTTTTTGCGTTCAACCTGAATCAGTGTTTTCGGATTATAACGCGCAGTATTGCATTAGATGGCCTCGCCGGTGAGAAAATTCTCTCGCCCAGGTCACTCACTGCTGCTTGCGGATTTAGAAAGTCCATCTGGCACTCAGATGTGCAGGGTGTTCTTCTTTTTTCGGTTTCTCTCATATTACACATCCACGAGGATTATGCATCCCGAGTAAAAGATTAGGAATGGTAGTATGTCTTTCTATCCATATCCCCCATTTTGACGCGCCTGGTCCAGACGCTGAGTTTGGATGCTGTGAATGGATGAGCGGACGGGGAGCAGCATCACAGCCGCAGCAGTCTACATCAGCATCCGCAGACAGACCATGTGAGAATCCATGTGTCCGGGAATGCAGATGCTCACACAGGCCGGGATGGGCTCTGCGTTGGAGATCAGAAACTGCATGCGGACACAACGTGGTGCGACAAAGTGAGATGGCTTTTTTTCTTTTCTTTTGTTTTGTGTTTCAAATAAAAGAGATCGTATTCATAATCGCAGTGGGAGGAAAAACCATACTAATTTAATGCAAGAGACAGTTCATAATGACTTCTCTATCCCACCCAACACTATTCCAAAACTAACGAAATTACAAATGACGATAGATCTTCCCAAGATTTTCTTGTTTTCATATTATGAATTAAGCTTTTATATAATATATTATTTTTCTTAGTTTATGGCTAAAACAATACATTATATTCCAAATTCAAATGTGCACAGCAGCTCGAGTGTCATTGCTGTGGGGTCTGTTAGATGTTTTATAGGCCTATATTCTTGCAACAGACTGAATTTGAGTGCTGCTTTATTCTAAGTAAAGTAAGAAACGTGAGACAGCTTGAATTTCTTTTCATCAGAGTGCATTAATGTGACTCATAACTCATGATCACAGTAATCACTGAGAAAAATATTAATCATGAATTAGATTAATTAGATGAGGTGCTTGTTTGACCTGTGAGTGCAGCGTGGGCTGCAATTCCACGAATGGAGGTCACAAAGTAGCGTCTCACAGGATAATCCCTTTTCCTTTTGACTGCATTGGATGTTAAAAAAAAATCTTCCTGTAAACATTAACAATGTGTCGCCAGCATCATATTAGGCTGTTTGCTGGCCTCTCTTGCTTCATCATGAGACAGCAGTTGACATAAAGTGGTAATCCAACACAACTGACTGCGGGGCATCTATTTTTGACACTAGTAGTTTTGAATACTCTAAAACAATCTGTGACCCAAAACAAACAGTCCATGCATGTTGTTCACAGGACAGAGAGTGTCTAACATCTGATAAATGAAGTTATGCACTTGCTGTTTTCTTATCTTGTGCTGGTCACTGACTCTTTTACACACTTTCACCTGTACACGACATCTGACTGGGTCTCCCCATTCATTACTGTTCTCTCTCCTTTTTTATTTTAATCTTTTTTATTTATTTTGCCTCAACAGAAATACTTTAAACACAATTCTTCCTCATGTCTGCTTCTTGATACTTACCAAAGCCTGAAACCTCCTGAGACATGGTAAAAGAAAAGTTAATATTCCATCCAAGAGAATAATTCCTGAGAATAATTCCTGTATCCAAGGAGTCCAAAACGACTGGAGGAGACCTCCAGTGAAGTCCAGTTGCTTGATTTCTATATGTGATTGTATCCTCAGAGACTTGGCAGTGTATTATCCTACTCCATGTGCCTTTAGTTGTGAGGTGGAGCGCCATGGAAGGCTAATATAGACCAGACCAGAGAGGGGAGGAGACTACTCTGTGTATGGTTTGCTCTGTCAGTGTGTCAAATCCACTTTGAGTCCATTGCCACCACCTCTCTCTGTTTACTCTCAAACTTCCCTGCTATTTCTTTTCTCGCTTCTTTTTCAAGCTTTATGTTCTGTCTGATGTTTTAGAAAGATAAAAAATGATAGACTTGAGTAACGTGTGAAGTGTTCTAGCTTCTTGCTTGCGAGTGAGTTTCTTATGAATCCAGATTTGTATATTCCAGACTTTTACCTGTCAGATTAAATCAAGAAACGTGAGTTAGATATTCAGCTTTTTAAAATTAGAAAATTAACCCAAGTCATAATTTTTGCAGGGTGTAAAAGAAGTATTAAAAAGTACATGAAAAAAAACGTTCAAATGAAATAAAAGCTAAAATAAGACAGGATTTTAAACTCTGGTTTAAAACTACTGAGAGTTTGAGCAGACCTGCAGTTTCCCAGGAGTTGTTCCTCCTCATGTGAGGAGGATAAAAACTGAACACTGCCCTTCTGTGTATAGCTCTGACTCTGGGTTCATAAAGTCACTGAATGTATTTAGGCCCTTTTAACATGAAAAATGCATGATAACACCTATAGACATATATGTAGATAGACACTTTTTATCATTTCACAGAAAAACCGCCTGCATAAAACAACACTTTAATGTGATTCAAGCTTTCACTTTAAAGCCCTCATCTTTTACTGCTTGCTTTAATGGTCAGTATCAGTCAGGCGTTCATGACCTGATGAATTTACAAATCCCAGACAACAGCGGATGCCTGTTTTCTTCCTTGCCTTCACAACAAATCAGATTTTGCCTCCCTCCCCTTGCAACCAGCATCTGTTCCCTCACAATTTCTTATCGGTTCAGCCCACGAGTCTGTTCCTTCTGTTGGCACTCAGTCTCAGTCTGCCTGTCATTTGGTGGGACGTGGCATTTTGTCAGACATGCATGTTTTGGTCTGTCGGGACATGCATATATTTGTTTGATATCTCAACCAGACTGCTGGAGTATACAGAAAAGCTGTATGTTATCAAAACAACTGGATGTATCAGGACATGAGGGCAAGCTGTGGGTGCTGTTATGTGTGATTGCTTTGTTTTTTTGCACACCACTTTTTCTTATTTATTCTGCTTAAGATATTAATTGATGATAAGTGATGCACGTAAATTTGTCTGATTGTACATGCTGTAGCTCGTCTTACACCCTCATTTACCATTAATGAATGCATCATTATTTATCCAGTAGCTAGAAAGAACATCACATCACTACAGAGGTAAGCATTTAGAGTGGTTACTGATCTCTGATGCTCCTTGCGTCCACCCCCTACCCCCCCAAGTGTCTGCTGTTACATAACACTGTCTCACTGGACCTAAAGCCAAGGTGCAGAACGGATGAAAACAGAGCAGGAATTCTTGCACCTTAGTGAGTAACATAGAGGAGCTATGTTCTCCATACACACCCTGTTTATGTCAGATAGCACACAAGCCGGGTATTTAACAATGCTGTGAAAGAGACCTCACAGAAAAAGTGTTGGTACACTTTCTTCAATGTCATTGTGCCAACAGTGCAAAGGACAAAAATGTTTATGTAATTTGTGCGGTGATAACTCCCAGGAACATCGCGAAGGCTCAAGTTGTTGTTTTTTTGTGTTACCTTGCACATGAATGACCATGATATTGGTTCACATGTGAACTGGGCTGAAAATTTGGAGCCACCCTCTCCATGTGTGAAATGTTTCATTTAATTGGTCTGCATAAAAATCCTTTCCATCCATGTAAGCGTAGCAGCTCATTAAGCTGTTTCCTGTGCAATAAAAGACAGTTTTACTGGGATGTGGCAGTTTAGGATACAATATGATTATGCAATACTTGCACCACTGACCTTGATTTTTTTCAGTTTATTGAGTGAGGTACGCTTTGATCCAGATCTGGGATGAGGTCAGCATTTGTGGACAGCTGTAACAGACGTATCTGTTACACACATTGATGCAAGCATGTTACATCAACAACAAGTCTTGTATGCATCAGTGTATTAAGACAATTACTCTCTGTTAATAAAACTCCTCACAAAGTCGAATTATCATAACAATAATGTAACTAAAGGATTAAAAAGCTTTGCATTACAAGCTGATTTTGAAGAACAGTAAAAATCCTCTGACTGGCATGGTTTCGGATCTAGCATCTTTGAAATACAAAGTTTTTATTGGATGCAGGGGAAAGAGGAGAGGAGCCTTTCTTTAGTTCTCTATTCACCATTTGTACCTAAAGTAGCTAAAGACCTACCATCCATTGTGTCTGTATCTGTGTTTTTGAGTGCATGTTGGAGTACTTCTATGCATAATACACTCACTATGAGATCAAAAAAGGGTGTATGTGCTTTATGTATGTTCTATTTCTGACAAGATTTTGTACCAAGAAATGTGTGGAGAACTGTTGAAAGACTGTTTAAAGGTCTGTCATAGATAAAGTTGTATATAAAGACTGATTAAGTTAGATATAAAGACATTAATTATATTGGTTTTACTTTCAGAACTTTTTTGATTCATTAGACCAAACAATCACTCAATTATTAGCAATGTTATTGTTTGTCTGGCTGCATCAAAGTATTGTTTTTATATTAAATGTACTTAAAATAATGTCTTTGAAAAAGAAGTAATATTAGAGGACATGCCTAGTACATTTGTCTAGAGCAGACAACACTTAAATACATTCACTCTATCATTTTTACCTTGACAGATTTATTGTGCTACCGTAGAATTCCTCTGAATGCAAATTTAACCACAGAGTAATGTGATGTAACCTGTTTAGCTTGTTCTTTGCTCCCAGACAAACAAAAAAAAAAATACAGAAATTCTCTGGATATTCTGAAAGGAATGATTAAATGATGTGGCAGGTACACAGAGTATTGTGCACACGCTTTGCATTTGATGTGATTAGTTTTGTTTGTTTGGGGTCAGAGATAAAACTGGCAGTTTGGTGGTGATGTAAGAGGATCAGAGGCTTTGGAATCTGGAGGTTTCTTAACCGGTCTACTGCAGAAGTTCTCGCTGTAAGCAGAAACTGCATCTAAATCTGCTCAACAGCTTCAGATAATAAACATGTTATCCATGCAGAACCTTCATGATTTGTGGGTTTTGAATAGGATCATTCTGAATCAGCTGTATGTAAGAAAGACCACCTATCGTATGAGTCCGTTGTTTGGCATTTTGAGCGGAACCTTTCACTTCCAAATTGACGCAGCTCACTTAAGTGGAATTTTTTCCAGCAATAAAACAATAAAAATTAAAAAAGGAGGTCAGAGTTAAAGTTTTCCTGGCATTTTGTTCTTGTTATACAGAAGCTGACTGCTCAATGTCTGGAAAAGACCATAAAACTCGTAACATTACAAGTAAAACACGCTGTGTTTAACGCTTAACAATGAGAGTCATGACATCAGAGCGTTGGAGATAAATCCGTTTATGGTTATTGTGTGAGACACCTGCAGTTCTGTGAAAGATCTGTTAAAATTATCTGCTATCAGAATATGTGTTAATATCACATCTGCACCTCTGTGCGTGCACAAGATCTTTTTACTCATAATATTTGGGCTTTAAATAAGACCGAGGACATCTTGTCCCATCATTATCAGCTCAGAGCTGTCTGAACATTTATAACTCCAGCTTTTTACCTCCTTAGTGTGATTTTTTTTGCATATTTTTGCTCCCACATCAGATCAGATGTTTATCTGAGCTTATGGTTTCAGTGAACTGCTAATTCCATGTGAAGACAAAAAGTAAAATGAAAAAAGATTAGCTTTAACATATGAGGTTATTTTCCACAGTTACATAACTTCCTTTTTATCCCTCCTCCCAGAGCTCCCTTCATTCAAACATATTTCCATATGCTAACTTTAGCAGCTCTCACAAATCCCTTACATATTCCACATCAGGCCTCTGATCGCACATTGGGTCTCACCAGCAGTATGTTGGATTGATTGGTCTTTTCTATCAGGCTGCTGAGCAGCAGCACTCTATTGACCGATCCCAGCTGAACCTGAAACTTACACACATTGCTCAGCATGTTGGCCACTATCCATCTTCAGTTTCCCACAAGCTAAACGTAGGAAAACTGCAGAGAGGTTGCTGCACTAATGAATGGCAGCAATGGACTTGCGCAGATCACAGCCAGCCAGCAGCGTTAATATTACCACCAGAGCACCAAGCACATCTTGTAAACGTGGGCAGAAGTCGGTGAACAGTGCTGCATTCTGCCCTCCGCAACCCTGCTTTGGTTCTGTGTGTCTGTCACTGTGGATCGATGCAGCACTGGGACAGCGGAAAAGCACACAGTGTTTACTCTCATCAGCAGAGTGGCAGCTCAAATACGCTGCCCGTCTGACGATTGTTGACCTGACCTAGCCAGCCAACCACTGGCATCAGCCCACCCATGAAAACAATATTGGTTTGTCTATTTATATCTCCAAGATCACATCACAAGCTAATTCAAAAATACGGGGGGGTGGGCCTATATGAGATGAATCCTTTAAAGATATGCTAAAGCTTGAAAGTCAACATGACTTCTTCTCCAGTGACCTTAAACAACTCTCTCTGAGAATGTGATTTTCCGGTCACAAAACAAGCCAGTCTGCGGCGGGCTATCGACTGGCCTGAGCGAAGCGTTAATCATTAACCTGTGATGGTATATAGCATGATGTGATAGGAAGGTGGAAAAACACCTAGGTGTTGTCGCAGCTCTGCCGCGCAGCATCCATCCACGACCGGGGGGCACTGACCTCAGGTTCGCTTTGAAATAACATGTAATCCTTTACCATGGAACGCTGCAGCTCTTGGGCCTACCGAGGTGTGTGTTCATGGGGTAATCCGGAGACTTGTGCGTGTGTGTTTACGTTCATATGTATTTTCCCAGCTGCACTACACACTCCATAGTGCACCCCAGTGTGGGCTGACGTTGGTACAAACTCTTTCATCGGATAGGTCACTGCAGTTCAGCTCTACTCTGCAGTGCTGAGGAATATGTTGCATAATGACAAGAATGCAAATGACAGAGGATCAGAGTTTGACTTTGCCTATGCTGCTCATCTCACTAGAGGAAGGATTAGACTGGCTGATTGGGCAGCACAGAGTTCACCTAAAATTCTTTGGAGAACACATCATTATTCAGGATAGAGGGACTGTTTCCTACTCTAGCGAGTTACATAATAATAGATGACAAATATGTCCCTGACACCCCTCTGTCTCCATATACCCTGCTGATCCATTTCTCTCTGTCCAAATGATCACACTTCCGGTGATATCACAGCCTGAAAGCTTGGCTAATGATTTACAAATCGATACACATGGCCTGCAGTGTGTGTGTGTGCTGCGTATGCATATGGACTTGTGGGCTTGGATTTGTTCTATTTGTAGCTGCTAATGAAGGAGTGACTGCATGCTTTCAGACAAGTCAGGGGCTCAGGCGACAAGTTGGAACTGATTAGATCTCCCTCTGGACACTATTTAGAAGATCTGATTCACGTTAGAGACATTTCAAATGGGCTGATCATAGCTATGCAAAGCTAAAGCTCAGCTGGTTTAGTCCCACTGTTTGATGGGCATAGAGCTAAATTCCTTCCAAAATTTGCTTTCCAAAACATGGATGAGAGATTCAGCGTCACTCACACACCTGTATCTGTGTATTTAGCTCAGAAAACTAGATGTCCCCACAAACTCTAATGAAAAAGCCTCTAAATCTGACATAATTATGTACATGTAACACTTGGTTTGTACAATGATTGCAAAGATTGAAGTCTGAAAATGCTTATTACGTTGATTCAAATGGTAACCGGGGCAACGATTTGATCAAATTATATTTGCTTTTGCAAAGCACTCTTACCTGAACTACATTTCTGCTACAGGGTTGATAGTGCAATACTAATTCATATAACACAAACTAAGTCGATTTAATTATAAAAAAAAGAATCCGGTGTATGTGCACCATTTCACGAGAAATGCATGAGCAACTGAGCTCTAAAGACTGGATTCCTTTTCCAACATGCATAGGAGAGGAACAATACTGAATTCACTGATAGGGAGGAACAGCTGAGTTTCATGCACCAAATTCTGTCTCCAACCAGGTCTCACCAGTTAGCTAAACAGATTTTGTCTTTCTTTTTGATGTTTACATGTCTAAAAATGTCTCTTCTAAAACTGCAGTAAGGCCATATTAACTGGTGTGATTATTGTAATGATTATAGTATGGAGGTCTCATAATAAAAATAGCAAATTTGAAGGAGAAGCAAGCATAAGCCTGCTCTGCTCTGTTTGCATGCCGTCTGCTTCACTTTATGTTCTTGCAAAATGTATAAGAAATATTACCTTACTTTGATACCTTGGAGCAAGAGCAGCTATCTACAGATATGGTGAATAAATTCACGTGAAAAATAGTTGGGAAACAGCTCATGCAAGAATTAACAAGTAAATGTAAGGTTCACAAATTCAGAAAATCTGGATAAGGTAGGAACGTTGTCTTGGAATGGTACAGTACGTAAATCATTTATATTTATCTTACTGAGCATTTAGATACAAGTTTAGCTTATGTTTAGCTTTATTAAGATAGATTTCATCAGATTAGACCTACCCAAAAGTCCAGGTGATTTTAAGTGAACTGTTAAAGTCCAGCAAAAAATGCAATAACTTTCCAGATGTTGCAGAATGAATGCAGAGGGAATGAAAGCGGTCAACGAGGACATTAAACTACTCTCTTAGAATAAAAGATTTTAAAATGTTAAACACAATTAGATTTTCAGACCATCTATTAACTTTTCTAACAGAATATATTGATTAAAAGATTTGTGTCCTCCATGATGAACTTCTGAAGGAGTTACATCACCTCGACAAGTCAGTGACAATGTTCACTCTGCCCCGCAGGGTTTAATAAGCCAAGACTTATTGGTTTCAAATGGCAGTTGATGTGACACAACCTCCATTTCAGCAAGCAATCAGAGTGGAAGTGGGTTAGGGGAGGGAGTAGCGAGTAGTATGGACATATTTTTGCTTCGCTAGTGTTACATATGGTTCTGAAGGTAAAATATTTAAAATAATTTAAATACCTGACATCAATGGAAAATATTCATTTTACAACCTGTTACAGTGCTTTCAAGTCTTGATAATGTATAGCCACAAGATATAGGATATGTTTTGTATATTTAACCAAATTTATTGAAGAAATCATACATGAATCATGGATGAATCTGCTTTCATCTAAGTTTATTGCTGAATTTAGTCATTATGATAAAGTCTTGAGCTTTAATATGTTTAATTAGTAAATGCACAGTTAGAACATGAAATAGTTTATATTATTATGTTCATGGTTGTTTTGCAAGTCAGCTTATTCCATATAGGCTACCACAAAGAGCAGCCCCCCTTCCTTTTAGTTTTACCCTAGTCATTTTAGTGATGTCAAAAGTAATCCATCCATCTTCTGAACCGCTTAATCCAAGTGGGTCGCGGGTGTGCTGTCAAGGGGCGAGAGGCGGGGTACACCGAGAGGCGGGGTACACCCTGGACAGGTTGCCAGTCTGTTGCAGGGCCAACATGGAGAGACAGACAACACACACACACTCCTAGGGAGAATTTAGAGTGCACAATTAACCTGGCATGCATGTCTTTGGACATTGGGAGGACATGCAAACTCCACACAGGAAGGCCACAGTGTCAAACCCCTCCTCAGCCAGAATCAGACCAACTTGGGACTTGAACCCGCGGCCCTCTCACTGTGAGGCCGCAGTGCTAACCACTGCGGCCTCACAAAAATGTGTAATATGAAATTGAGTGAGACCATGCTGTTTTTAAATACGGATGAATTGCACAGTAAGCATTGTTAACATGTCTGTAATTCATTCTTATCTGGCTAAACAATAATACTTCAAGTCAAGTATTAGGATCTGTCTTAAAGGAGCTAAAAGCGAAAATGTTCGCTGTGCTGCAGAATCAACTTATTCTTTGCTCAGCTGCACACTAAAAACCATAATGTCTGTATCCAAATTATGATCCCAAATGCTTTGGTAAGAATACTCATACCTGAATACCTGACAGTCACTCAGTCAGGAGGTGGTGTGGAATTAATTCCACAGAAAGCCACTATTAAAATTCAGTCCAGCTGCCCTTCAACATTATTTAAAATGAATGCTGAAGTACTAGTTACTAGAATGCATTAGCTCAAATTTCTCTAATTTTTTTTAATGGGTCCCAAGAATGACCAAAATAGCTGTTACATCCATTACTAAACTCCATGGCACAGATCAAGAAGATTATATCCTACATGGGCCAAAAGTAAAATTAATTCAAAAAGGGAAACACTCTGTGTACTGTGCAAAGATTAAAGCTATATTTCCATCAGTTTTGCCGCCCACCAGCAGTACTGTGTGAACCATTCTGCAGCATCTTCTTACCTTAAATTTATATTCTGGGCATGTTTATCCTATTTTGGTTGATGAGAGTCAAACAACATATTTTAAATATATTCTTCTAATATATGATTTAATATATAATTGCAATGAAATCCAAACACTTTGCATGGAAAAGATCTGTGGAAATTCTAACTGTACGCTTTGAAATATAGTGTACAATTCCAATGCAGATCCTGCACTGTTTCAACATCAGCAATGAAAACCACTATGATGTTGTGTGTCCTATAAGTTTGTCCTCAGGAGGCCTACTGAGGACCTGAGGGCCCAGCAGAGCAAACAGTAAGAGTCAAGAGCGACTCAGTTGAGTTCCTGTTTGTTTCTTCCTCTTTTGCGTTATCAGTAATAATCGCGTCGTCCTTACTTCAGTGTTTTTGTGTACTTACAGGTAAAATACAACACAAGTGAACTATTAATTGAATGTGTAACATTAGTTGCAGCTTCTAAGCCCTTGTCAGCCTTTTTGCCGTGCAGGCAGCCTAATGAGGCGTACATCCCAGCAGAACAGTTAGATTTCCCAGACATTAACCTCATCAGCGAAACGTGCTACATAGATATCTCACTGAACAGAAAGTACAACCTGCACGTGCCAACACACTGACCTTTATAGACTCAACACAGCTTGCAAAACACTTTACAAAGCATATACACAGTCTGTTCTTAAGATAGGTTCTGCAAACTCGTTGTGATGTCCTCAAGCTACACCGAAGCCCTCATTCGTCCGCAATACATTCTACCTTTCAGCTCTGTCCCAAAAGAAGAGACAATAACTAAAAATTCCTTTTTTTCACAAAAAAATGTTTTAGTTGCTTAATGATTCAGCAAACGGCACAAGTATATTTCCCAAAGAAAAAAAGTATTAGCATAATCTTTTCTCTTTTCATTTATGAAAAATGTAGTAAAAGAGAAACTTTAAAAACATATGAAGGAGTTTTTTTTATCGTCCTCTTCTTTGAATGTACAGTATTTCTTTAATATAAAGTTGCTCGGAGGCATTTTGGAACATGATGTTCTATATCTGTTGAATATCTGTGATCATGTCCTTTACTGTTATAGCCACCATCCAAAGGTCAATACTTTATGAGAGTCATGACGACATCCAAGTTGCTGTTCTCTGTGTTGCTCAGACCAGCTCTCCTGGCCTTTAACATCTAATATTGTGTGTCATTCAGGGGCCATTTCCAAATTTGGATAATATTACGGTAAATGAAAAACAGACTTCTGAATATTCCCGTTGCGTTTCAATGTCAATGTTTGTCACAGTTTTCTTTTCACATTAATCAAACTATAAACCCTGTGCACCCCAGTGGTTACAGTGTATCAGACTAAGAAACCTTTTAAACAAATGTATCTGCAGTGTGATACTGACTTCAGTGGCAGAAGTATTCTCTGAAATCATCCTGTATATGAATTATGAAGAATCTTTTTAGAAACTACTTCATACTTTAGATCTACTAAGCTTGGTGCAATTTGAATAAACATTTCTCAGTATTTCCTTCTTTGCCAGTGTGTCGGATTATCATATGATATATTACACTGGGTTAAAATTAATATCTCCAGAATGTAAACTTGATAACCTACATTTTTATACATAGACGTGTGAAAGGTGTGCAATACCAGTGAACCGTAAACTCACTTTGACATTGAGAAACAGAAGCACTACTGTAGATTTGGATTTGCAAGAGGTTTTGCTGTACAGCAGAAGTATTGTCGTATTCAGCTCTCCTAAAAGAGATATCTGTTAAATTTAAGCCTAGATATCTTTATCCTGTAATAATACAAGAAATATTTTTAAAGGGATTTTGCAGAACTTTTGTTGACTCCATTTTAATACAGACAGTTTTCTGTACTAAGGATTTAATCCTGCCTTAACATCTTGCCAGTCTCTAACTCTTCCCACATAAAAGTTTCTTGATCTCCCACTGCATCCTCTCTATGCATATTTCAATGTCAGACTATCAGGGCAAAGGAAGGGAAACTCTTTACAATAAACAGAAACCCGCATCCCATGTTTCCTCATTACAAACTGGGGACTGTGTCAGTGTCACGACACTGTGGATGTATGTAAAATGTTCTACTTTTATAGTCAGAACTCTTTTTTTTTTACTAATTTCCTATCTTGGTTGAACAAGCTTAGATTAAGAAAATTGTGAACAATTGTCTGGTTCATCTGTAAAGAATGTCAGAAAAGATCAGCAGATAAACATCTGCTCAATGTACATGTATATAGTTTGGATGACTGCAGTTAAGCCATTAAAGGAGGCAACAGTATCCTACAGCAGGATAGATGAGAGGCTTATAAACTACTTTTCTCTTTTCGGCTGCAGCACAGGCAACAATCAAGAGAAAAATACTGCAGATTTGACTTTTACTGGAGACAAGTTACATTTATTATGAGTTACAAGTTACATTACATATGAGTTGTCATTCCCTCTGGGATTAATGAAGTAGCCTATTATTCATTTCATTTCATTTTTTCCCCCGATTAGTAGCATAAGTTGTGCCTGTACTGAATGCAGCCACTTGATGTTTTGTACACCAGACAGCTGCTACTTTGGTGTTAAGAGCCATTGATTAATTTAATTCACAAATGTGCAAAGGTGGTATTCTGTAGCTGAGAGCAATCTGCTTTAACTGATATTGCTATTGTAGATATGCAAATAATATTTTGTCTTGTCAAGCTTTGTAACAAACAGAATGATGGTCTGACTGCTGAGTTGTGCCAGCAAATTTGCCCTGCCAAGAGGATGGATCTAAAAGCTCCTCTTGATAGTGTGAATTATGTTTTTTTTATTATTTATTTGAATATGGTTTATTACTCAATTTACATAATATTGCTGGACTTTACCAGAGGGGACAGACTAAGAAAAGAAAAGAAAGGAAGAACTGACAGAGAAAAAAAAGAAGAGACAAAAATACACCAAATAGACACCAATGCAATCCAACCACAAGTCAAGACAATCTGTTACATCTGTACAAAAACACATCAAAGAACCTCCCACCGAGCTGTCAGGAGAACCAATGAAGGATGAATAAGCTGAAATGCAACCAAGTATATAAAGTAAAACAGAATAACAGAAACACACACAAAGAAAACTCATTGAAAGTGTCTATTAGTAAATAAAGCTACAGGACAGCACCTAGACTCTGTCAGCAGGATATAGAGTGGAGAAGGTTCACAGAGGACTGATCATGTCGATGAGACCCTGCCTGCACAAGGGTCAAGGTCAGAGGGGTACCCTGAAACCCGGAGCCCAAACTCCAGCCACCCCACCACGAGAGCCAAGATCGGCCAAAGCCAAGTCTGCCAGGCATTGGTCATCCAGGGCGGACAGAAAGCAAGCCTCTGGGCTAATTTTCATAGAATTTAACACCACATATTGTTTGTGTTGCCATGTTTAGTAAAAAAAATGCCCAAAGACTGGAGGCAAGGATGCAGAACAAATATTTAACTTTATTTGATCTGATTCAAAACTACTGATCTACATTCAGCAGATGGACAGGGAGTAGGCTGCAGCAAACATCCATACAGAGGGTAACAGAAAGGCTTGACTTGGGCAAAAACAGGGAACACATTGTACAATGAATAATTCAATGCTTTCTCATTCTCAAACAGAAAATATATATAGATTTTTTTGTTCTAAATGAACAAAATATTTTCTAATCAAAGAGATATTTCTAGCATCAAATAACAATTTGCAGGCTCCCTTGAGCTTGATGACGGCAAGCGCTCAGACTTACACAATAAAAATCATTCAGCAGCCTTTTGTTTCTGTGAAGGTTAGACAGCCATAGCAGCTCTATTTTCTAAATTTTCTGAGTTTAATCAGAGTTGAGTTGAGCCAAGATATTTAATCTTAGATGCAATTTTCAAATGGCAGCCGGATTTAATTCATTCATATTTTTCGCATATATGTATAGAAATAAAATATGCTTCCTCAAGCAGATGCCTTTTGGAGTGGAAAGGTTTACATTCCCAAATAATCCTGGGAGATGGGTTGTCAGGAGACTTCATGACCCTGGAAGGGTCTCCCAGGACAAACAGGCCCTTGGCAAGGGAGAGTGGTTCAAAAAGACTATGGTGAAAAAGATTATTATACATTACACTCAGAATTTGTGTGCAGTATAGCCTGATTAGCTCCGTCTATGTTACTCTCATATATGGTCCTGCACATGATACTCCCCCCTAAATTCACTACATTCAATGATAATGTACTTATGTGAGGACTGAAATAATCAATTATCAGGTGCACTATTTAAAAATTTGCATCACCTCAAAACCAAAATGAATGTGTATGTGTGCAGGTTACTTTTATGTGTGGGCACCAAGGAATGGAGTTCAGCTTTCACAGGCTGCAGTGAGCCATCATTTCTGCTATGCATGACTTTTGGAGGAAAATAATTTATTTTTGACAGAACAGTGGGAGTCAGCCCTTTACAGCAAGACTGTGTACAAAATGTCTCTGTTTTAGTTTGTGGGTTGGGGCTCATCTAAAGCTTTAAAACCTCCATGTGAGTCAATTTAGGTCTGTAAACATGGATTTTTCTAATTATTTTAGGACTCACTCAATGGAAATCTCTGTTCAACTGAGTGACAGCAAACACTGAATATTGACTGGATTCTTTTCCCCAAAGATAAAAATTGGACTCATTGCCCATGTGTGAAAGAGTCCACAGACATTGTAATGTATACATTAGGGTAGAAAGAAAAATGTCACTGTGCCTATAAAATACAAACTAATCAGCAATGCTTCCCATGTTCCCACAAGCACAGATTCTGATATTCTCACTCTCCCATATACAGTACATAGGCCCCAAGCCCTTACTGCTTAGTCCACAGCACCATGACTTTCCTGTCCAAGCAAACTCAGTTGCCTACTTGAGAACCTTTAACCTACATACCATGAAGACTAAATTAAGTAAGTTTATTCTGAGGAATAAAATGAAGTATAATTACCAACCAGCTGTCAGACAGACAGCACAAAAGAAATCCAGACACTAAAGCTGTGAAACAGTCAAGAAAGAATGGCTTGAAGAAAATAATGAGGGGCTTTCATGGGGGTAGAAGGAGGTTTAACCAAGGAGACATGTCATGTCAGACAAGAATGCAGCCTATCTGATTAGTCTGGTAACCGGCCATGCAAAGGAGTTGTTGGGATAGAAGTTTGTGTATTAATGTGCCTTTGTTTGAAACAGCAAATGGAAAGCCAACATGACAATGAAACAATTTTTAAAAGATATGGCTGCAAAGCAAAGTTAAGCAGAGCAAAAAAAGAAAAGAAAAGAAAAGGAAAAGGTTTCGTCTTTTAAAAGAAAAACTTTGTCTCCTCCATAATTGCAGGGCTTTTCTGTGAACCAGAGCTACCAGCCACATTTGGCTCTGCCTATATTTAAAAACATTCTATTTACAACACACCTTCCATGTTGATAAGAGTGGGAAGGTTGTAAGGGTGCTGACCTGCAGCACGTAATTCTGTCTGCATGGTCATGAACAGAACAGTTACAGTTAGTTAGAAGAAATCTGTCATTAGTAAAGCAGTAAATGTAAAAGATTAGAAGAAACCTAACAAAAAAGTTATGATATGGGTGCAATGCTGAATCCACCAGTTTTGCAAAGCAAAACGTCTCTCTACACATAATGCTCCTGATAGACATAATTAAATTGATTTTAATGAATATATAAAATCAGAAATGGTTACACAACAAATGAAGTGGGTGTACTCGGTTTAGGTCAGTGGGTTTAACGTGAGGAAGTGGCTCTGGGGAGGAATCTGAGTCCTCAACAGAATGTGCTTCTCTTCCCCTTTAGGGCTGGGATATACTTGCTGTGTACGCGAGGGTGCCCGCAAGCGCTCTTTCTGGTCTGTGTACATACTT
The DNA here is from genome assembly GCA_036024015.1 of Craterocephalus amniculus. Lineage (NCBI taxonomy): Eukaryota > Metazoa > Chordata > Actinopteri > Atheriniformes > Atherinidae > Craterocephalus > Craterocephalus amniculus. The sequence continues at coordinate 1,173 of JAVQJG010079482.1, read as the reverse complement.
GCTGCAAACTACGTAGGCACAGCGCGGCCAAAGTGGTCAATACCGCTAGGGTACCACTAGGCGGAGTATGCAGCACTTGTACTCTGAAAGTTACAAGCTGCCGGTCAGTTATATTTCCGGGGTTTTTTCCCAAACAACAAGTTGAATTTAGACTTTGAAATCGAGGTAAAAGGACTGATAATTTTAATGTTACTGTAGAAACTAAAGTGGGAAAGGTCTTGCCGCCGTTAGATGCGTTAAAAGTGGCCGATGAGCACCTAAATGCGGTCCATGCGGTCCATTGACAAAAATGGTGCACGAGTACTTCTAGCGGTTACGTCAATATCGCAGCTCGCGCACGCGTCGCGTTACCTCGCGTCAACGCGCGCGGCCGACGTGCAGAACTGACATTAGCGACGCACGGCGGCCATGATGCGTACGCTGATGCGTCGCCAGCAGCAAGTATATCCCAGCCCTAAGGATGGCAACTTCTGCGTCTCTTTTAAAGTCTTTCTCCTTTAGCTCCTTCCACCAGAGGGTTATTCCAGGTAGGAGGTTCAACAAATTCTGAATCTATCCCTGAACTGTGAGTTGTTTTACTCTAAGATTGGAAACTCAGTTTTCAGTTCCAGAACAGCTGTTCTGAATTAGTTCAATCAACTCTGAGCATCCTCACCTTGAGTCACCGCTCGTACACAAGCTCTAGAAAAGCCAAAATCAATGGAGGCCCGATACCGCAACTCATCATGACAGTAAGTAAGGCAAGACAAGGCAAGACAAGGTAAGGCAAGTCAAGTTTATTTATATAGCGCTTTTCAGGTTCAAGACAATTCAAAGTGCTTTACATACAACATAAGAATTAAAATAAGATGAACACAAAGTCAAACACAAAATCATTCAAAAATGGCGATTAAGTCTAAAATAAAATGCACATCATGATCTATTGTTCCACTTGTTTGCAGCATAATAATAGCTAAGAACTGCTTCTCTAAACATATCAAAAACAGTGATTAGATATCATTTAAACATAGAATCAATCTAAAACAATGATTAAGTCTAACATCATGATCTTGTTTGCAGCATATTAAGTCTAAAGTAAAAATGCTGATGTTCCACTTGTTTGCAGCATAATAATAGCTAAGAACTGCTTCTCTAAACATATCTCATATCTCTGCCTTCTGGTGGCTAATTTAT
>JAVQJG010079460.1:0-30363 GCA_036024015.1 Craterocephalus amniculus | reverse complement strand
TACTTCCTGAACTTTAGCCAGCTCCTTGTTTCCTGCCTTTCATTACTGGATGAACTGATTAATCCAGGTGTGTCTGGCCATTTACTGAGGTCAGACACACCTGGATTAATCAGTTCGTCCCGTAATGAAAGACAGGACACAAAGCAGCTGGCTTAAGTTCAGGAAGTAGTGGAGTTGTGCATATAGCCCATTGGTAACACGGATGCAGCAGCGATTCCTTCCTTCATGTTTACCCGTTCGATGGCGTCTCACTAGGATGACACAGTGGCAAGCATTTGGGCTAAAACTCCTCATTTGCATTAATGGAAAAAAAGAGCTTATGTAAGGATTTACGCAGAATTTAATTTGGTCCAACATAATTGATCATCTTATCAATTGATTCTGTTCATTAACAGCTGATAATGAATTAAGACTGGAGAATTTTTCTGTGTAATAAATTTCACCAAACTGGTGATAAAAACAGATTTCCAAACCTGGGATTACAAAGATGCTAATGGGAGACTTCAAAGATGGGCGAGTCAACTTTCACCCTAAACAAAGATTTTTTTAAAGAATGATTAAAAGCAACAGAAATTGAAGCTTAAATATTTCACAGCAGACACTGGTGTTTTTTGAGATATTAAAAACTATTGTTTTACATTTTTCATAACAAAGTTCTTTGATAAAAAAAGGTATTTATTAAAATTTAATGAATCTTCTGTTATGAAGTAATACAGGAAACATTATTCCAAACAAGCCCTTTTTTATATATATAGAAAAAAACAGCCAATTTTTGTTCCCCTTAGTGCAATGGATAACTAAATGGTATCCAGGACTGTAGTAGATGCATTTTTGCTTGGCCTCAGTGAAACAATGTGTACACACAAATTTACTCTGATGCTGCTGCATTCAGGGAAACGAGCACAGCTCCACTTTTTCTTTTACAAAATGAATCCGCAGATTTATAGGCCATGTTTACATGAGACTTTTATTTCCTCTTTAATTCGGAATTATTTTTTTCTGCTTTTAACAGATGAAAAATGACCATGTAAACATTGATGCAAATGTCAATTCTGAATCAAACTTCATTACGAATAAAGTGTTTTATTCCATTTTTAATTCTGAATTAGTTCATTCCTCTCTCTACCATGTAAACCATAGTTCCACTCTAAGTTGTCTCAAATAGAGGATCTTGCAGACATTAGTTTTTTTTGTTAACACCTTTAGTCAACCTCACCAGAAAAAGGCTTTTTTTTTGTTCCTTCATAATATCTTGTTTGACGGGTCCCAGGTCAATTGGTGCCCATGTGAAAAATAAACTTTTTTTTTTGTACCCAAAGTATGTTAGAAATATCCATTTTAAAAATAAACTTCATGTGTGACCACGACCAGTGTTCATCTGCTCATCACCACACCTGAAGTCACACCTTTCACTCATGCGAGCTTTGGTCATTATCACTCAGGTCAATCATATTTAAATCACACCTGCTGTTCTCCTTCTATATTTCTTCCAGGTGACAGTGACAGCACTGCTGTGATTGCCTGCTGCTGCTGGGGTCTCCTTCACGGCACCGCAGGGGTCCCTGAAGGCAACTACTGCAACCTGGAGTACCGGGACAGACTGGAGCGCTGCGCCGAGCAACTCTTCGCCCTGTCACGCGGACAAATCTGCAGCCCATACTGAGCGTGCTCCAATATGCTGTAATGAAGGAAAACCAGGCCATGCTGTCATACTGATGTAGAATTAGCAGGCATGCTCAGTAGCACATTGATCTGGAGGGCTGTCATTGAGCCACAAAGTTAGTCGTCATTGTTGCCTGAAGGAATAACACTGTCCCACTAACCCAAAGAGTCATTTCTGCCACAACAAGGACAGCGTGGCTCGTGATGATGGCGGTCAGGCTGGTGTGTGCAGGGGGCCCCCTAGTGAATGTTTTAAAACAAGCAAAACGAATCCTAACTAATGACAGTATGAAACGGATACAAAGTGTCCTCAAGCAGGTAATTACTTCTTGTCAACCTGAGATAAGTAATTATCTGTGCTCTCGCAGTAGACAAGCACAATAAAACAAACTTAAAAGAACACGCATTTGTATTTGAGTTAAACTTTATTTTTTGGTCATTGTGTTTTCAGTTTTTTTTGGGTTTTTTTTCTTGTCCATTTTTTGTTAATTAAATTTCCTACGGGAGAGAAGAGAGGGAAAGGGGTGGATACAACTACTAGAGTTAAAAATGATTTGCTAAAAATCCCCTCTCGTCAAAACACCCCTCCTTTCATGCCGTCCTTGTGAGAATCCCGTAACAGTCCGAGTTTCCCGTTTGTGTCATGGTTCTTAGAAAACCTCCCAAGGCTAAAAACACATTTCTGGAAGAAAGTCTGCTGCTGTTTCTCAATCTGTTTTTTGCTCGCCCACTGGTTTTCCCAGCAAGGAGCCTCATGTGAAAAGAAACGGGAAGAAGTTGGAGGGGAAAGCTCAGCAGCAGGAGGGGTCTGGATGCTGCCGTCCTCTCATCTTCCTCATTATCGTTAAAAAGGTCCTTCTCCAGGACTGAAACCAAGTATTGTACTGATGAGCAATATTACAGCAGAGCAGTAAGGTGCTGGGAGAATATTCCTCATCTTCCCTCCTCTGATTCTCAGGTTTTTATTTTAGACGAGTTTGGTTTTTTTTCCCCCTGGGCCTCAATATCCAGAACGGTTTGGGAGATGATGGAGGCAGAAGAATTTAGTTTCCAGACGGATGAAATGAAGCAGGATGTGTTTGTACCTGCATCGCTGTGGAAAGGAAAACAAATTTTAAATAAGACATTTACAAACAAGTTCCCGTTTTTATATTTCGGGGGCATTAAATCTCATACCTTGTGGGGGTCCTATGTAAAAGTGCTGGTGTGCGCCTTGCTGAGGTCCATGCTGTGGGTGCTGGGGCACTCCGCTGGGACCCTGCTGATGCGGCTGCAACATTACTAACTGGGGCTGACCGTGGCTGCCTGAGTGGTGAGGACCTGACATGGGTCCTTGTACGTGGGCCTGGTGGGAATAAAGCTCAAATAAATAAATCTTCACCTTCAGCATCTCCATACACTGTTGCTACCCGGAATTTTAGAATATGCTGGATAAGTTGTTATATTTAGGCAATTCAACATAAAAGGGAAAACCAGTACATTTTATGTACTAAGTACAGATCTAAGAGTTTACTTTCAGAGGTCTGATATTTTTTAATTCAAAATCCATTTTTTATTGATTTCAAGACATATTCTAATTTTCAGAATTTTTTTATTTAAGGTTTACTGAAGCTGTAAATTCAAATCAGCAAAATTTTAACAAATAAGCGGAAATATACCGATTTGCATAATATTTGTCTATATATGTGCATTTAATCTTTGAAGTTAAGTTGTGGAAATGCATGCACTTTTCAGAATATTACAGGTTTCTGTGCAGCACCTGTAACTTAACTTCAAAGATTAATTGTACACAAATAGACAAATGGTATGCAAACTATATTTCCACTACTATTTTTTTTATATTTTGCTGATAAGGATTTGCAGCTTCAGAAAATCTCCAATAAAAAACTCAGAAAAATTTGCATATTTCTAGCAATCAAATCAATCAAATTTTAAATTAAAAAATGTCAGGCCTCTGAAAGTAAACTGTAGCATCTGTACTTGGTACATAAAATGTATTGGTTTCACCTTTTATGTTGACCTGAATAAAACAACTTTTCCAGCATATTCTAATTTTCTGGGTAGCACCTGTATCACTAAGTCTAATTAAATATACAGTATTTATGCCCAGAGAGCAACAAATAAAGCCATACCTGTGCTATCTGCCCCAGGTTGTATGTTTGTGGGATACCCTGGTGGGTATGGATGCTGTATCCCTGAATTGGGTAAGAGCCCTGTGGAGACGTGTGGCCAGGAGGCATGTTAGGTGGAGTGGGCGCCGACAAGGGACCTGAGTGGTACAAGGACTGAGCCTGTGGGCCAGACTGAGCGTTCTGAAACAAGAAAGTCTGTCAAACAATAACTGTGTCCTACAGCAGATACTGAATCCTGATACTAAGATCAAAACTAGTGCTCCAATGCAAAATTGCCAGAACAAAGAGCATTTTTGTAATTAACAAGGTTAATTGTAGTTTGTTGGATAATTACAAAATCAGGTTATTCTACTTTGAACAAATCCTGGAGCTTTTGTTGTTCATTTATCTAAGAAATGCATAAAATGTATCACTCTGTACAAAGTGAGGAGAGCATCCGAGCAAAGATCACAGTGTGAAATTCAAAATAATATTTACTTAGACACTTGACATGGTATTAGACAGGGTATAAATATTAACGTGAGACTGATGTTAAGTCCAATCATACAAGCAACACTTCATAGACCAGGTTGTAGACCAGACATTTACAATTTTTATTCTGGGGGTATCTTACCTGCCCCGGGCTGGGTGCAGCATGTTGGGGTGGGGGTTGGTTGCCTGTTGGAGTACTGGAGGGCTGAGGTTGATGGACTGCGCCCGAGTGATGAGAGAATGACTGTGGAGCTACAAAGAACAGATAAATTGGTTATGTTAAATCATCACTTTTAATCCACATAAGTTAAGGTAGGTTTCTTTTCTTTTTTAAATTTGTTATTGTTTTTGTGCACATTGAAAATATTGATGGGAAATGTGCATCACCTCAAAGCTTGAAAGGATTAAACCTACGCTTCAGGTCACAGTGAGGTACTGCTGGACTTCCTACTCCTTTGTTGATGTACCTCAAGTCAAAATCAACACTTACCATAGATGCCTTGCTGGGGTCCTTGGGATCCATCTCCTTGTGTAGGGAACTGAGGTCCACCCGGTCCAAGGGCTTGTGGATGAGGACCACCACCTTGACTAATCATCCTGGCTCCACCCTGCAGCATGGAGTACATCGGCTGCAGAGGAGAACAGAGAGAGAAAAGAGTCGTTTAACGCATTAGCCATCTATGAAAATATGATAGATGATTCAGAAAAAGAAAAAAACTCGAATTATTTTACTTGCAAATATAAAGCAAACAATTTAAAGCCAGAATAAGAGTGTTTTAGTTTAGATGCTCTACCTGTCCTGGATAAGTAGTCATAGTCTGAATGACTTGTTGCTGGCCATACTGCTGTGGATTGTACTGAAGGTAGGACTGAGGGTACGGCGACGCCACCAGAGGAGCGCCGGCTGCTGATGCTGCAGCTTGCAACATGGGCGGTGCCGAGGTACCGTGATCAGAGCGCTGAGCCACAACGGAGTCTGGAGAGAGAAAAGAATAATCAAGACCACCAAAAACTAGAAGAGAAACTATTTTATGTCCCTACTCTCTTTATTTAGGCCTCATACAAGTGTTTAATATTAAGGATGGGCATTCGATTAAATTGTCTTAATCGATTATCAGGAGTATTAACAATTGATTATCGATTAATCTTTAATACTTCTATATTAAAATTCAATATCTCTGGCCTATAATTTAAACTAAATGAAAGTAGAAAAACCTTGTGTTTCCTTATTTAGGTATTTCTTACAATATGAATGATTCTTTGGGCATTTAATCAGGATTCATTCAGTGGTTACACAACTTTAGCACCAGTCTAAAGATGGATTCAAATAATTGATTAAAAGATAATGTAATTGATTAAAACCTTAACGATAGATTAATTGATTGATTAATTATGCCCATCCCTATTTAATATAGTTCAAGTTAAAGGTATGATTAGAAAAAAAAAAAATGCGTGAATTTACTTTTGGTCCTGGGGAATTTTCCTTGGCTGACTGTGGACATGGTGTACTGGTACATTGGTGGGGGCTGAAAAAGAATGAATAAGCAACTCAGCTCAAACAGAACTATTTCTATATAGTATAAAGTGAAAACAGAATAGTTTCATAAACACCAGTATTAATGAATCCTCATCAATCTAATAATATTTAATCAGAATCAGTAATTATTTTCCAATACTCATGTACTAAATGAAAGTTTTAAAAGTTGTGGCTCTGAAGAACAACTGTAAAAGAAAAACTAATATTTTTTTAGGTTTTGTTAACATACCTGCACAGGGTGGAGCTGTGAGACGTAAGAGAGGTAGGGAGGGGTGTAGAGCGGTCCCTGTCCACCGGGGTGCTGCAGCACCACTGGGCTCGGAGGGGTTGGCCGAGGCGGGGTGGGTGCAGTGTTAGGCTTCGTCTGTGTGATAACAAAACAACAGGTTTGTATATCTGCATAGAAATCCCTAACCACTGATATTATGCATTCAGGTTCTAAAAAATGTTTCCTTTGTGAAATAAAACATAAATGCGTCAAATATTAAAAGGCTCAAATATGTTTCCCTTCATAAAACGGAAGCTTTGATTCACATTCAGAGGATTTAATGGGAATGAACTGGCTTACCATGGGCATTTGAGGTTTGATTGGGTTGAACTCTTTAGCGTTTGGGTTTAAAGTTGATTTCTTTACTTGACTAGAGGATAGATGAAGAATTGTTACAATTATTAATAACAACATGTAAAAAAAACAACTGCTTGCAAGGAGAAATGAATATTCCTTTTTAAAACTCACTCTGCTACTCCCTCTGTTGTGTCTGGGTGGGCATCCTCACTTCCTGGAGTCCTTGCTGGCTGAGGGGTGGCCGGTGATTGCCTGTCTGAAATTGGCGCTGTGGAGGCGGCAGCTGCGGGGCTCGGTGTGGTTGCAGCATCCTTGGTGGCGTCCTCAGTGGGAGCCGGTGAGGGCTGAGGTTGAGGCTGAGAAGGACTGGGAGCTGGAGGAAGAGGCTTTGGCTCTGAGGAAGGCTGAGCGTCTGATGCTGTGGCTTTCGCTGCACCGGACTGGGCAGCCTCACCGACGGTCGGAGGGGTTACTGCTGCTGGAGAAGTGGGAGAGCTAGAGCTGCCTCCACTTGGCTGGAGCTGGAAGACATAGGACATAGGAATAGGAAATCTAAGACAACCCAGTTCGCAGCGACATCATTCAATAAGACATGGAGGCTTAGGAAAAATATTTTGTCCAATTTGACTTTTGGACAGGAGGGCTTTGACACGACTAACATGCTGCTGTCATGGTAAATGGACTGTACTTGTATAGCGCCTTTCTAGTCACTCAAAGCGCTTTACATGACATATCTCATTCACCCATTCATACAGCACCTATATTGAAACATACTGGGTGTTTAGGAGCTAACATTCACACATTTCGACATGTGCCGGATTGGAATCGAATCGAATGTGTTAGTAGGCGACGGCTCTATCCACTGAGCCACAGCCGTCATCAAATGTTAACAACATAAAAGCAGGTTATTTCAAAAGGTGTGAAACGGTCAACTTAATATTTCACTCATTATTTTATACCGTGGTATTCTACTTTATCATATAGTGATTGCAGAGACAGAGAATCAGTCTTTGTTTATGACTATTGTCAGCCGCTTATTACAATCACTACAAAGATGACGCCAAACAAGACCCAGAAATATTAACTTAAGAAAACTGAGGTTATTGGAAGCTTCAGTAATCAGAAAAGTCTGACGCTGCCCCCTGCCTGGTCAAGATTTTCTCATTTCAGTCCACTAAAGACGAAAGAACCCTCACCCTGAATTCTTTGCCAAACTTCCGCAGCTCTTCAATCTGTGACCTCTGCTGAACTGACGGAGCTAGAAGTGGAAAGAGAGGAAAAAATTATTATTGAAATGAAACAACAAAATAAGCAAGAAATGTAAAACGCCACCAACTCTGCACAAGCAGATTGTGCTTTGCTTTCATTCATTTTCCCAGCTGAGGCCATACATTTCTAGGACTTAACATAAACCAGTATGAAACACACCAACCTTTACTGCTCTTGTTATCTTCTGTGCTGCTCGGACTCTCTGCTTGGCGTTCTTTTGCAGCCGCACCAAGGATCTCGTTCACTGTAAAGAGGACAAATAGATAATCAAATAATTGTATCATTTCATCGCAATCCTTGTCTTTAATGCGTTTCCCCAAACATTTACTTCAGCTGAAAAAGGGTGATGAATAAGGTATTTCTAGCCACAAGTGTGTCCATAAAATTCCTTCCATAACTTTTTAATCTAAAGTAATCTCTAGGAATAAACTAAGCAAACACAATTTCCTTAATAAAACGTTAAAACCAAGTTGCTCGCGAAACCATACCATCTACTGGGAAGAGAGGGGCAGGGCCAGATGTCTTCTGGGTGGGCAAGGAGACGGATGAAGTGTCCAGAAAAGTCTTATCCTGGGAAGAGCCTGATTTAGGGGAACGTGTAGCTGCAAAGACATAAAAAGAATCAATATTTAGATTAGCATTTATGCAAGTTTTATCAACAATATAAACACATGACTGCTGACGGTACCTGTGGACTGAGAGTGTGAGTTTGAGCTGCGGCTTGTCCTACTTGACTGTGGTGGTCTTTGGGCTTTAGGAGATGTTCTAGCGGAGACTGAAAGGCATAGAGTTAGCCTTAGCAACAGCAACAGGTGATGAAACAGCTTAAAACAATGTCTGCACAAGTCGTACCTCCATTAACAGGTCTGCCAGTGTCAGACAGCGAGTGTGGGAGTGAGTGAGAATGAGGCACTAAATGTCCGTGTGGAGCGGGGGGGCTGGCTGGGGATGTGGCAGCAGAAGCAGAGGCAGGGGTCGGTGCTTGTCCACCAGGAGAGGCAGGTGTGTAGGGGCTTGCAGGACTCGAGCCTGGGCCTGGACTGGGGCTTCCCAGTGGGTGGTGGGAAGCAAAGGCCCCACCCCGACCCGACAGAGGGCTGCTCCTCTCTGATGGGGAGGCTCCAGGCTGGTTACCGGCAGCAGAGGGCAGTGGGGGTCTGGGTGAGGAGGAGGAAGAGGATGGAGGGGTGGAGCGGTAACCTCCACTCAGACGATTGTGTGGCGGAGGCCCACCAGGACCTCTCTCAGCTCGCTCTCGGTTTAGCTCTCTCTGGCGCTGAGGTAGTGGAATGTACTTGCCCTCCCTAACAAAGACAAAACCCATCAAACATGTCACTTAAACAGCACCACTCTGAACATGAATGTTGTTGCTTACAAAATCTTCTGTGATATATACATACATACATTCAGTAGCCGTTTTATCATCACATGATTCACCTCAGCAGATGGGATCTGGGTACTTGAACCCTTAAAATAACTAGTTGGAAACTGTGAAAAGTGTCATTTAACGGTTCTGTCACTTCCTGTCTGGAAGGTCAAGACTGAACTTTTACACTAGCGTGGGCTTAAAGTTCACAATATGTGGATGAAGCCAAAACCCAGGAAAAGTCAATTGATGCGAAAACAAAATTTGAAAACTTAATTTCGTTCAAACGTCAAAACTACTGAGACCTGTTTTTCGAACCAATTTATGTGTTTATCTTTTACAAAGAAAAAGATAAACATATAAATTTCACAATATTAAGTAGCACCACTGGTAGAAAGGTTGCACAAAAACATCTATTGACAAACCCTATAATCCGTTAGCCCCAAAAAGCTTTCCAGAACCGGTAATTTCACCTGTTGCTGGCTCCTGGACTGTCTCGGCCTCTTTCGCGTTCTCTGTCACGGGGGCTTTCCCGACCCCTCTCCCGATCGTTGCCTTCCCTGACAACAGCACTGTACTTATCCTCTTCACTTTTGCCCTCCTCATTTTCCAGGTTTACACGATGGCGATACTGGGGGCTTGATTCAATCTCGCTAGCCAGGCGAGCTGCGCGCGCTTCCCTCTGCCGATACACCTCAGAGTTGCCTCGTTCCAGTGGAACGCTGCAGGGTTGGACAGAACATTCAAGGTCAGAAAGAGAGTACAAAAATATACCAAAAAACAAAAAAGGTGTACATAAAGCAATGCCAATAACTATATGTACTAGTTTATTTGTTCTGTCTGCTTCATGTTAAAAATGTTGACACTTAAAGGGTGAGAAAGACAAACAGGGAGGCCATCTTCTGAGTGGGAAGTTTCAACTGGAACGGCAAGTCGAAGGAGCCTCACCAACCCAACTTTACGTTTCAAGATTTCTGTTTTGTTACATCGCAGAAGCCCTTATAATATCACTTTTATTAGCACTTCTGACCAGTTTGTTGCATGAAATCAGTCGTACACGTAGTATTGTTGGATATAAATGTAGGGAGATGCTGCTGTAGTGTAATGCACATTTTTCATGAATGACGACACGCTGTCAGCTGTAACAAGATCCAAACCTGGCAAACAGCAGTGTGGCTCTTCTCAGCGCCACTTTGTTTAAAAAATGGCCCGTTCCTTTCTGTGAATGTAGTAAAACAGCTGCTGCTGCTTAGAAACACCGTTTGCAGCTCTGTTGTAGCTGTTTTGTTGGTTTTAAACAACAATTGCCCCTGAGAAATTACTTTAACGTGGAAGCTGACTTATTATTTTCTGAGTTGTGAACTGGACCACTTTGAACTCTGGCGTGATGTCATTCCCCAGTTGCGACAATATAACTCAAACTGGAGTCAGGTGTGTTAGGGCAGGGACACACCGAAAGCCTGCAGGATTGCGGATCTTTAAGACTGAAGCTGGGCACCACTGTCTTATAGTGACTAGAAATGGGCATGATTAATCGATCGTTATGATTTTAATCGATTACCTTATTGTTTAATCATTTAATCGAATGCATCTTTAGACTGGTGCTGAAGTTGTAGATAAGTGCATATTTTCCAGTGTAACCACTGAATTAAGTCCACTTAACTGCCACAAGAGTCGCTCATTTTGTAATAAAATCTAAATATGGAAACAAACTAGGTTTTCTCTACTTTCATTCCATTTAAATGTAGGCTATAAATATTTAACTTGAATCTATAAATATTAATGATTAAAATCGATAATTGATCATTAATTCTCCTGATTGTCGATTAGGACAATCTAATCGAATGCCCATCCCCAGTAGTGACTATGTATGTTTTGTATTCCATAAAGTCCAAATTAAAAACAAAGAATGAAAAACAGGACTTAGAATTGGGTCATATAATTTAAGTCCCAAAGTTCTATGTTTTGTTGAAAGGTTTTGGACTTTAAATAATTTCTGGGTAACTCCTACTGAGTGAATCATTATGGTAACTTACGTATACATGGACAGGCTGGAATCATATGTCGACGTGACTCCATATTTCACTTCATTGTACCGGAACATCTCGTTAGCATCCCAGCCATTGGACTGAAGAAAACAAAGAGGATCAATGAGATGTTAAAGCCCTCATTGCAAAATGTAACAAAAGAAGACCTGAGTTAAATAACAGGGTGGGTGTAAACAAAGCATTTTGTAACATTTGATGGTTGATTAATTTCCTACTTGTTAAAAAGTACTGAACTTACAGCATCATTCTCCAGATCATAGCTCTCTCCGTTGCTGTCTCCTCCCTCCCACCTCTGTAAAACCTTCTCCTTATGTTCTCCATTGATGCGAGTGGAGGTGATGGCTGTGTCTGTAAAGGTGTCTAAAACCAAAAACACAGAAAAAGTCAGGCCTTTTTTAAAAAGATTTGCCTTCAGACTGATTGTGGGCCCGACTAAAGCTTTGTTAAAGAGTAAGACTTAAACTATACATCCTTCCTTATTTCCCAATAATGATTAGCAGAAATTTATAACAGTCAAGCCTTTGGAATACTTTACAGATAAACTCCTACTGATTGCTCAAACTGGTTGAAAGATTAACATTATGTAGCTCTTCCTTTATTGTATTTGAAAAACTATTTAAAATAAATCAATTATTCAAAGACAGACATAAATTAATGCTGTAAAGCAAGAGGAATTTTATGTCTTCAAGCATTGCAAGCCTTTGAGCAATGTATCTGTTTGTACCTTTGGTGGCATAGTTGAGGTCAACATCTCGGCAGATCATTGTCACCAAATCTGAAGGACTGAATATCATGGTGTCTGTGATGTCCTCTCTTCTTGGCGGAGCCGATGGTGAGCTCCCCTCCTCATTGCGTCTGTGCACAGCATCCACTGCCAACTCACACTAAGGAAGAGAAATCAGGAATAACTCAAATTTGAGGACCACGTTAACCTGCAAGTCTGATTTATTGCAGCTAAATTAAGCCCATGTGTTATATTCACTTAGTGTTACAATTTTACAGTATGTTAAAAATCTGACAGAAAGACGTCCATGTCTACATAATCAATATGTGCTTCTTACCCGGGAACTAAGAGTTTTGAATATGCCCTCAAATACGCTGCCATTCTTTACTCTTATGTCACAAGTAGACCCCTGAAAGAAGGAAAGGAAAAAATATCTTAATTTATTTGACCAGCAAAACATCTAATTGCTTTTCCGAGACTTTGCAAGCACACATGTTTAAGTATCCTTGAGTAAAATACTGAACCCCGTATTGTCTTCTGATGTGTTTCTCAACTGTAAGTATTTGTTAAATGAATGTCATGCAATATAATATACATTCTTCTTTTTTAGCCATCTTTGACATACACAGCAACAATTAAAAAGTTTGGTAAAATATATAATGTTACAACTCTGTATACAGTAAATTAGGAAAAGGACTGACGTAATCAGTTTCTCTGTAACAACCACCATGGTCTAGGAAGAATACTGACACCTGGCCAAATGACTCACCACCACTGCTGTTAGGAAATGAAGCATTCTGGCATTGTTGTACACACCCTCAAACACCTATACAAATGGAAATGCATATTAAGACAAGGTTTCTCGAGGACAAGGTGTCATACATAGCATGCCAAAAAACTAAGTTTGCTGAGAAACGTATTTACTTGGAAGAGTTTTAACTCTGAGGTAAGAACAAAACAAGCTGTATTACAGAACTTTTGAATACCTCCTTTATTCCAACAGGTCTATTTATAATTTAATATTTTACTGATTTCAAGTTTAACCTACCGGTATGGTTGGCTGCCAAAGCGTAATTTATTGTGGACTCAAGACTTATAATTGATCATATACGAATGGAAATAATATTCTTCAATACAACACATTTTTCATATATTTTTATTCTTTAAAAAAAATAGGATACAACAAATGCTCACAACATAAAATTATAATAGATAGTAAATGTCTACAAAATGCTCTATTTACTGACATTTATTTCTGGAACAGGATACTCACAGGAGATGACTGGAATGTCGGCTTTGAAGAAGTTCGGTTCCTGAAAGAAATGTGATCGTTTGACTTGAGAACAATTTGTTTTCACAGCCTGTCAATGTCATTGCACACACAGCAGCGGGGTTTACACTTCATATATACGGACATTTGTGAATGAAGTGGTTGTGAGGTTTATTTTTCAAGTATATTGTGAAACAATTCAGATCAGTGTGTATACAGCGAACAAATACACCTCACACCACTGCATGTTACGTAGTTACAAAACAAAGGCGCAGCTACAAAGACTTCAAATAGACAGCCATCTCAAAATCATGTCAACGGATGACTTAATGCAAACAGTAAATGCTTGCACTATTACTTAAAATGTTTGTTATCAAGCTCAAAAAGACGTACACTGATAAATACGTTTGTTAGCGTTAGCCATTATATATCCTTGATGCCAGATAAACTTCGTATCGCCTTAATGCTGATTTGCTGATTATTGCCTTCACCAACTTAGACCCGCCTCACTGATTCGGCTAAGTACCCATACTCCATTTCTATTGGTCCAGAGTTAGTGACTATCAAAAATAACTCTCTCTCATTGGCCAATACACACGCCTTGTTTCTGAGACACGCCCACTGGGAAACACTGTGCTTTAACCGGTAGGCCTTTCAGTAACCGTGTAATCCTCGGACTGTCCTAACAGGAGAACCCCTGATTGCTTACCTTCCAGCCGGTGTTCTGCTGCCGCTGTTGATGCCGCTGACTGGTGAAGACATACCGCCGGGGGCAGATGTTCCGTTAGATGCCTTTCTCCCGCCTGAGCCGGGTTGCTGCTGTTGTTTCAGCATTGCGAAGCACAAGGCTTAGACAGTACCAAGTGTTAGCTAAGTTAATAATGTTGATACCCCCAGAAATCAAGCGGCTTCGAAAGACAACTATCTTAAGCAAAATCACCTGTCCTACGAAGCGTTGAGCCGGTGTAACCTCAAGAGGACCGGCTACTTAAGCAAATGAAAACCAGTGGCTTGTGGCCTAAAATGTTAACCCAAAACCTCTTAATAATTAAATTAAAGATCACACATAACTTGATAGATTTCCCCAGACTATCTACTTTTAATCCTGGATGCTACGCCAAAACAACCGATTAAAGGACGCTAGTTTCCGTGTAATTGTTTAGCAGTAGCTGGCTAAGTTAGCATTAGCTTTGATCCTCAAGCTCACTTCGGACGCTTTCCCTCCGGGATTTACTCTCCTGCCTTGTCTTGTCGCTTTAACTCCGGTACTGCTGCTTCTTCCTTTAAAACTAAGGACTTCGCGTTATTGCCAGTTGCCTTAGAAGGTTTAAAGTTTCAGGTTTCTTACTGAAAACCTGCTGCGGTCGGTCAACACCACCTTTCGGTAGTCTCGCTCGACTCAATCCGCGCGCGGCTGAGTAGAAACCGGGTGGAAGGGGGAGGAAGCGCTTACGTGAGCGTGCGCTTTTCACTTATCAGCGAGCGCGCGTACGTGGAAGAAGTTATGATGGTTTCAATTGATAGTTTGATGCATCTTTCATACAAAAAGTGAAAAGTGCCTACTGTACACGTGGCATTAATCGCACAAAACCAATTATTGTTCGTTGGCGTATAACATTGATATTCAGCAATTCTCTTTCTCACTGCACCTTTTATTGTTCAGATTCTTACTCACTATTTTATTTTCATTCATTATTGATCAATAACTTTAAAAGTGAGGAAAATATGCTTAGAATGTGAATGCGCCTTTGCACAGGTTATTACGGCGCTGAGCTACAAACAATATGGCAGCCTCCGTAAAGAGCATTTGTTACATATCTGTAATCTTGCCATTTTTCTGTGGATCTTCGTCTGCATGAATGTCAGATTTTGTTGCAAATATCATATATAAACACAGTCCTTCATTCGTTTTCTACCAAACTGTAAGTGTTTTTCATATATAAAGTGATTATTTGCACTGGGTCTGTACAGCATTTACAGTAAAACTGCTGCAGAGTTGAATAGCAGTGATCATTTTAAGTTTTGTTCCACAGAAGTGTTTTTGATCTCATTTTGGTCCTGTAAATATTTGGCAATTCCTATTACTAAACTGCTTTTGGTTTCTTTGTGAATAAATCTGGGTTGATAATGGATCCATAACCATAATTATTACAAAAATCTTGTCTCCCATGCTTTCAAACTTTACTTTTATAGTTCTTACATATGCAGGAGGATAAAGCTCACCTGCAATTATAATTTTAAGCCAATGATCCATCAGACATTTTGACCACCACTGCTAACTACAAAAAATTCAATATTAACCGTTTTTCTCAAATTATCTGGCCACTTTAAAAGGTTTTCTTAGTATTTACTACCCAAATGTTACCTTAAGAGTAAGTATTAATACACAACGTTTTATATAGAAGCTACAGCAAAATTACATTTTGATCAAATTTCTATTGAACTTTTAATTTTGGCAGGTATATGTCTCGCATGCTGACAAAGAAGCTTCTGCCTGTGCAGAGTTTTCTGTTGCTGGTTTCAAGAAACATCAGCCACCTCACCAGACAGCGGTATGATGTCATTGTTGTTGGTGGGGGTCACGCTGGGACCGAAGCAGCAGCTGCAGCAGCCAGGGTGGGAGCTCAGACACTCCTGGTCACACAGAAAATCCAAACAGTTGGTAAGCAGAAAAAATGCTCCACTCAAATGAAAAAAATAAAAATAAATAAAAGTTTACTCCTGCACTCTTTTTGGCAAATAATTTTCCTGCAGGCGCCTTGTCCTGTAACCCGTCTCTGGGAGGAGTAGGTAAAGGCCAGCTTGTGAGGGAGATAGATGCTCTGGATGGGCTGTGTGGTCGAGCCGGAGACTGGGCTGGAATCCATTTCTCCATCCTGAATCGTAGAAAAGGGCCCGCTGTGTGGGGGCCGAGAGCCCAACTGGACCGCCAGCGCTACCGGGAATTCATTCAGGTGTCACACACACACCTGGATGCATATTTGTCAGGGAATGAATTAAATGTCTCAGCCTGACGGTGGGTCTGCTTGCTGTTTGTGCAGTCTGAGCTGCTGTCCACTCCCAGGCTGGAGGTGTTTGAGGGTTCAGTGGAAGAGCTGCTGGTAGCAGAACCAAACCCAGAGGAGCCTGGAAAACACAGAGTTACTGGGATACATTTGGGTAAGCATCTTATTTTACACTTTTTAGTCATATTGTTAATCAGCCTATGTGATTAAAGTTATACTGTGTAACTTTTGGCCACCAGGGGGCCAAAACTGTAACTTCTCACAGGCCACTGACATTATTAGAACATTAAACAGCATTTCTGTCTCTGGGCTCCTCAGACACCTTGTTCGTCTTCTTGCTTGATTTAGATTTGACAACCTTTGAAGAGAAAAGAAGCTTTTTTTGTGTTTTATAGCTGTAGAGCAAAGGCTGTTGGTCACATGATCCCATGAGAGACAGATCCACTCATGCAAAGTTTCAATGTCTGGTATCAGAAGAGAGCAGCCCCTCGGAGCACGGACATGTCAAACACTGCATACTTACCAAAGAAATCATGCATTAAGTCTCACATTAGGCTGATATTTGGGTCAAAAGTTTAACTTTGGGGGAGATTACAGGTTTAGGACCCCTAGTGGCCAAAAGTTACACACCATCCCTTTAAGTTTACTAAATTCTTACCATCACATCGGTTTCTAAAATTGGTCCAGGGATCTCAATGTAGTTACTGTACAGACTTTGCAGAATGCTAAGTAAAAAACTGTATATATTTCTTCCTTTTCTGTTATCCACATTATAATACTTTTTTTAAAACGTCTTTTAACATCAGCAAATGGCAGCCACCCAATTTCAGCCAGTTCAGTGGTTCTCACCACTGGTACCTTCTTGTCTGGCTCCCTCTTTGTGGGTCAGACCACATCCCCTGGGGGCCGGGTTGGAGATGCACCATCAAGTGCAGGGCTGTCCCAGATGCTGAGGGAGAGGCTGGGGCTGAGGGTCGGCAGGCTGAGGACCGGGACTCCTCCCAGGATTGTGAAGGATTCAGTAGACCTGAAGTTGGCCCAGCTTCACCTCCCTGACTGTCATCCGACTCCATTTAGCTTCATGAATAGCCAAACACGCTGCAAGGTAGTTTATTTAAGAACTTCTTTCATTGTTGAGTGTATGAATATTCATCATCAGCCTTTTTAAGTAAATGTTTCATTTTAATTCAACACTGTAGCCAGAAGAGCAGCTGCCTTGCCACCTGACCTACACCACTGCTGGTGTAGAGAGAGTGGTCAGGGAGAGTCTTCACCTCAACTGCCACATACAGCAAGATACTAAAGGTCCAAGGTACACACCAATAATACACACTGTAGATCAGTGGTTCCCAAACTGTGGGTAGGGACCCCCATGTGGGTCCTGTGATCATTTCAGGGGGACGCCAGATAATTGTGAAAAATAGATAATCTCTGTTTATCAAATAAATGTGGGATTTCATCATGGCTGTTAAAATTAAATCATTAATGAAGAGATGGCAACACAACTAAAATTTCAAGTGAAAATAAACATTGTGCATAATAAATTGGGATTGATCTGGTATCTACCGACTTTATTGAGTACGAGTACAAATACCGGTACTGGTATCAGTATTGATGCAACCCTCGTATAAATCCACATTAATTTTCCTTTTTTATGAAGACACTGTTTTCAAGCTTTATATTTAGAGGATCTTGCAGGACGACTCATCTGATTAATAATTAAATTGTCACCGCGGAAGGAAGGGTTACAAACATCAATATATGTCATCTTGGGGGTCGAGGCTCAAAATGTTTAGATGCTTATTTTTGTTATCTTTCCCGTCGGTTTCTGAGGAGAAACTCATTGCTTGTCTCTCACAGATACTGCCCGTCTATTGAGTCAAGGGTGATGCGCTTCCCAGGTCGGAGTCACCAGGTGTGGCTGGAGCCAGAGGGGGTGACCTCTGACCTTTTGTACCCACAGGGTCTTTCCATGACCATGCCCCCTGACCTGCAACTCCGCCTCATCAGAGAAATCCCCTGCATGCACAGAGCTGAAATCCACACCCCTGGTACAGAATGTTCTTCTGGTTTTAGTGAACAAATCTCACCATCAAACGTCACAGTGGCTGTTTGTGTTTTCCGGTTCTCCAGGTTACGGTGTGCAGTATGATTTTGTGTGTCCCACTCAGCTGAGCCCTGCACTGCAAGTAAAAAGCACTCAAGGTCTCTTTCTGGCCGGTCAAATCAATGGAACAACAGGGTACGAAGAGGCCGCTGCACAGGTAGCTGCTATCTTCATCAAAGGATCATGAAGTTAGTGTGGGTCATGAAACACCTCCTGGATTACCCATCTCCCTATATATCATAGATATTTACACACAAAAACACACATCTTAAAGCATTGACATGTAGATTTTCAAAAAATGAGCATTACGCTGCCGGTGCACCAGGAGTTCTGCAGTCCAGCTACATCTGGGACTGTGGCCATTTATAGTTATCATTCCCACATGCTGGAGAAGCAAGGGGGGATTAAAAGGATTATCAGGACAAACATGGGTTCTGCTACAGGAGAAATTAGCTAAGTGAAATTAAATATGTGCTCAGGTTGTCAGCCAACACATCTGCTGTTTTCTGCAATAATTACTTTCCTTTATTTGCCTTTTCAGTCATTTTCACCCAATTAAAAAGCTGGGCTGAAAAGAATGTACTTTAATAATATTAAAAGCCAGATATTTAAGTCTAAGCCTGCTCTCCAATTGGACAAAAAGTGACTACAATGTATTTAATAACCATTTTTTGGGCAAATTACTCAACCAAACATGTAGGAGCTTTTTTGAATAGTTTTTTTATTTTTTAAATGTCAGGAGCCGCAGAATAAAAATGAAATAGTAGGTGTTAACTATTGGCTGGTCGGTTTGAGGAACCAAACAGGATAAAAACAGTTAATCATCATCTCTCTTTTCCCCTGTCAATTACACAGAACCAGATCTTTATGTTTCAGTGATTAAACCATGAGGAAGACATTTTTGTATGTGTGCAGGGCTTGTGGGCAGGGGTGAACGCTGCGCGCAGGGCACTCTCTATGCCTCTGGTGGCACTGTCTCGAACAGAGAGTTACATCGGTGTTCTCGTTGATGACCTGGTGAGTCGAGGTGTTACAGAGCCCTATCGCATGTTCACCAGCCGGGCTGAGTTTCGAACCTCTCTGAGGCCGGACAATGCTGACCTCCGCCTTACGCCAAAAGGTAGTCAAGTCTGTGACTCCCTGTTCCCTATCATATCATTTGTTGTTTACACTGAATGCAATATGATCTCTATTATAGAGCTTTTGAAGGAGAATACATTTATTTCCATGGTTTTTGCTTAAACTTATCAATATATAAACTAATGGCTACTCTCACAGGTTGTACTTTCAGTTATTCCTCTTCTTATGACTTTTCTCACCTGTCAGGATTTGAGGTGGGATGCGTGTCCCCTTTGCGCTACCAGGAGGCTTTAAGAGTAAAGAACAGTCTTGAAAATGCAACGGCTGCCCTACAGGCGCTCACTCTGTCCACGACCAGCTGGAGGAAAAAGCTTCCAGACATCCATGTCAGCGAGTCCAAGAGTAGCACGTTGACGTGAGTTATCATATACTTGGAAACAAAAGTGGTGAAAGATCATCTGGTCAGGTATAAAAAGAGCACAGCAGAGATATTTGATAGTTTTGTGCTTTGTTTTTCAGTGGGATGGAGCTGCTGCAGTACAAAGATGTGTCCTTTGAAATGTTGGCATCAGTCTTCTCGGATTGCCTTTTACCTTACATGGAATTCTCACAAAGACTCAAGATTGAGGGTAAAAACTGACTTTTGGTGTTTTACAGCCACAAGAAAGGGGAGCGTTGTGCTTTGATAATTATAAACTCAAAGTCCAATTATTCTCGTTCATTACCTCAACATGTTATTCAGGCTCATTCATTGTCAGTGACACTTTGCTCCTTTCCGCCATGTAGCTGTGTATAAGCCTCACTGCGACTTGAACAAGAAAGAGATTGAGAGGATTCAAAAGGAAGAGAACATGTCACTGCCACAAGACGTGGACTATCTCTCCCTCCCAGTGTCTCTGTCTCAGGAAGTTAGAGAGATCCTGGACAGAGTTCGACCAAGCACCGTGAGTCTGCACTCCGCAGTATTTTCTCAGCGTTTTTCTCAGCGAAGTTGTGCCATTTGTCTTATTTAACCTAATTATCCTTATCGTTTCCCACAGCTGGGTGCAGCTACTCGCCTGGAAGGCGTCACTCCTGCTGCAGTCGTCAGTCTCTTTAACTACGTCCAATTAACAGACAGAAAGGAAAGAATAACACACAGAAACCAAGACAAAAAGGAGGAAAAAGAAGAGGAGCTGTGTGCAAACAATGCATCTTTACCTCACTGACAGAAGATGTAAAAATGTATGTATTCC
Organism: Craterocephalus amniculus; assembly: GCA_036024015.1. Taxonomy (NCBI): domain Eukaryota; kingdom Metazoa; phylum Chordata; class Actinopteri; order Atheriniformes; family Atherinidae; genus Craterocephalus; species Craterocephalus amniculus. Next base: position 9,892 of record JAVQJG010079460.1, on the reverse strand, counting down.
TGTAAAATGAGTGTTTTTAGAATGATACAGACCGTCAACTTTCTTTTTAGGTAAAAAAAAAAGTTCACCATAGAAAACCTTTGTACATTGATTTATATTTTTTCATATGAAAAAGTTTTCAAAAGGCCCCCCCCACCCCACAACTCCACTGTTACCTAACAAGCTAACTAGTGAAGAATGCTAATCCTGTTAGCAACATGACTTTGAATAGCATTAAACTCCATGTGACCCTCGCAGTGCTACAGTAGCTGGTTATGAAGTGGCCGTCCAGCTCAGCGGTGCCTCGAGTGAAGAAGCTAAATGGAAACTTCCAGTAAGGCTGAGGCAAGCCTCTGGGGGGGTCCGGGTATACTGTGGTTTCAACAAATGCAACTCTTGTTGTCAGGAGAACAGGGGACGACAGAGGACACTAGAAAAAACAGACAGAGAGGAAGTACTTAATATAAATGAAAGAAAGACAAGAAGTAAAGTTTGAAGATGTCTTTGGAATATGTGCTTTTATGTACCTTGACATTTTGACAGTGGAACTGGTATTTAGCTCCCAGGATGTAGTTTTGGGGAAGTTCGATGAAACCCTGACGAGCCCACAGCACTTGGATAGAGAGAGAATGTGGGAGGATGCATCCTGTTTCACATGTTTCCTGAGGGAAGGAGCATGAATGTGAATAGGTCCTATCCCATGTGCAGGTGTCCGTTGCTGACACTGCTCTTAAGTATAAAAAATGTAGTTACACCACTTTTTGTCACACTAGCATATACATTTTATCTGGTGCAAACACAAAAGGAAGAGAAAATAAATGGTTTGGCCAGGTAAGCATCAAAAGGTGCAGAGATGAGTCTCAACCCAGAATAGTCTGGATTTTTTCACTAGTCACTAAAAAGTAAAAGTAAAATTTTTAATAAAGTTTAATATGCTAATGGTCTGGCTGTATAAGTTGTAATTAAGTACAACTCAAGTACATTAAACTTATTTAACTTAAAACCCTTCAAACTTTTCGCATGTACCTCCGTACTGATGGAGCAGTCCTGCAAGATTACTTTTGTCCAGTCTGGTTCAGATCCCGAGTTCATGGCGATCACATCAGGAGCTTTGAGTCCTTGTAATATCCCGTAAATCTGTGAACGCAGCTCCGAACAATTATTAGCCTGGGATCTATAATGGACATGGTGGAAATGAAAAAGAAGTATAAACAAGAATAAATATAAGAATTGATTTTCGATAACTCCCAACATGTGGAAAGAGTCCAAACAAAATAGCATTGGCTCACCTAAATGTGCAACCAGTGATGGTGTGATGTGTGAAGCGTATCTGTGCTCGTGTGCTGAGATCAGAACACTCCCCGCTTTGTGATAGCCCGAGTGTCGTTAGCTGTTCTCACTGTTAAAGAATCAAGATGCACTGTTGATTGCAAGCTTCCACATAAAGCTAAACATAAACATCTAAAGGAGAAGTACGCAAATTCATTCTTGAGGATACAGGCTGCTTTTCTTGGTCAATGCGACCAATGACAGGAGATCCCACTTTGAGGCCGACAGCAGGTGTTGGTCCTCCTGGAGTTGGTTGTGGTGTGGCCAGCTACATAAAGAGATTCATGGCATTACTCTGTGTATTTAGTTTCATAGACAGATTACTTAGCTTTAACATTGTACCTGGAACTGTACACAGTGTGTCTGCAGCAACAACTGATCAAGCTCTACATCAGCCAGGTCTACGTTGATTACTGCATATGTGAGCTCACCCCTCCCTGTGTAACCTATCACAAACTCCACCTGAAGGAAATTCAGAAAAGCAGAGTGAGGTTTGATGTCACATTGTGTTTCAGACACACTTGTATGGATACTCACCCTTTTCACAACATTTACACAGGAGCCGTTTAGTCTGGCAGGTGCAGGCCAGTCAGTCTGTGGAGTTACTGGGATCTGAAAACAGTTGCAACAGAATACTTTATACTAAAATATATATTTTTATATAAATACACACACATATAAATATACAGTACACATATGTATATATGTATATATAAATAAGCTTCTTCTGAAGAGAAATTGACACTTTTTTGTATTATTAATGACTTAAAAAAAGCAGGCGCAGGAGAAAAATAAAAGAACAAAATTAATTTATATTTCAAACACATCATGTTAACATTTAGGTAACACTGTGGGGCATAAACGTAGATTTAATGTAACTTCTAAAAGCTTGCATGATTGCGTGATCCCCTCCCAGTGACAATCCTGGAATTAGCCAAAACCAAATTAGAGTTCATCTTCATGTCAGTGTTCATTTTACTATACCATTATTTAATTTTGAAGACTTATTCACTTATATCACAAAGTCACTATAGATATACCTCCCTATTTAAAACTGAACACATTTTAATGTTCATGTTGAATGTTTACGTATTTAAAAAATGTGGTTCTGAAAATAAGCATGAATCAAGAAGAAGCAAGAATTCTCTTTAGCTAAAAAAGCCAAACAAATGTTTTCTTCCAATGCAAATCTCGATTTTATCTTACATCGACTGTGTAAAAGATACCATTCTAACACTTGGTTTTATTAGCGCTTGTACTTTACAACACGTGAGAAAAAACATTTGTTCAAACTGTTCAGTGAGTGAGGTAAGACAGGTTTGGCTCTGGGATGCATTTACTATCAGAAACAGACTCACCAGGGAATCTAATGCAATCACCGTCTCAGCTGTTGGAATCTGTAAGAAAGAAAAAAGAAAAGGAAATGCCAGCCTGTCTGCTATGATTACTGATAGTGATGAAGCACTTTAAAGCGTTTCTGCTAAGTGTACTTGCTGACCTTAAGCAGATTCAGGTCAGAGAAGTAGGACCGGGCGTTTAGATTTGGATCTGTGGAGCATGACTGACTGGTCACACTCCGGGTACAAGACAGAGATGACGACCTCAAAAACTCTGCAAGCAGAAGGAAGCACAAAGCAATAACAAGAATAGTTAAGTCATTTTAAAATGTCTGTTTAGACCAAGAATCTATTAGCACAAGTATTATTGAGAAAAAAATGGAGCAACAAAAGGAAAAATAATCTCATTTTTAACTGGGCTGACTGAATGTTCTTCAGGAACTACTAGAAATGGGGATATGCAGATGCTTGGTCAAACTTTTTGCTGCAGAAAGCTGAATGAACAGAATTTCAAATTGCATGAAATAAAATATTATTTTCACATCTTCAAGACTTTTTTTTTTTTTTTTTTTATAAAATAGAAAAGTTGCAACTCATTTGCACTCAGAAATCTTTTACCAGCGTGTCAAGCCTCACTCAGTTGATTTGAAAGGACTATAAGAGTAAAGCTAAATGGTTGGAGGCAGCAGTTTTCACAGGGATATAAGAAATAGGCACAGCAGAGGACAAGTTCATGGAGAATAAAGCAGTGTTTACTCTACCATTTTATTAGGGGGTTTGTTTTACAAGGGTTTAATTCAGTGTCAGTGAACATCAGATTTTGGAAAATGAGATTGTAAAATGACTCTGGTATGCCAAAAGCCTTCAAAATCTACTATTTCCAACCTCAAGGGAAAGGGAAAGGTTTTTCCATGACAATCACATCTCCATTTCAACATCACACTCAAACATTTGCTTTAGGATCCTTTTACTCTTGTGTTATTTTGTACTTCTAAAAAAAATAATCACACCTAAAATATTAAATAAATGCATCAGCTTCATCTAGCTTTGTGTAAATCAGGTAATCTCTTACTCAGCAGTGGAAATCTTAACCAGAGGTACCTTAACATTTACATGATACTGTAAGGGAGTGTTAAGTCAAAGATGACAAAGATGACTTCTGGTAAAATGATTTTAATAAGTTTTCATCATACATCTTTATTTTATACTTAAAGTTTGACAATTTAACCTGCTCAATCAAGACAAAGTCACGGACACAAAAAGTATCTGGTGGGAGAGCATTCTGAATTTCTACTTGGGGAAACTTCTATTGTGTTACCCAGCTGTTATATTTTACTTTTTATGTGATATGACCTTACTTGCAGGGTTGCGGTTGATGCAGAATACAGAAGCAGCCCCTGGAGAAGGTTGGTGGAGGACGCTCCGCACAGAGGAGTTGGAGAAATATGTCTGGATGGCATCATCAACCTATAAAAGAGTTTTGCATATCGAAAATACGTTCTCCAAGTTAAAATCTTTTTACTTTTTAAAATATTTTTTCCAATACACAATACATCTTGAAAGCACCATATATATGATTACCCTGTAAAAATCTCTGGTGTGCCTGATATATACTTGTTCTGGTGGTAAGAAGTGATACGAGTCCCTTAAAGCAGGAAACTGAGGTAGTCTTGGAAGAGACTTGGGTTCATCATCTGTTTGGATGTTGGAAAATAAACATTTTCAACAAAATTCATATCTCATTAAATAATGCACTGTTGTGAGGTGTAGCAGAATTGGTAACTTCTGGGGTGTTTGTGTTAGATATCATAAACAACTGTGTATATTTACCTTCAGGTCGGAGACAAAACAAGGAGTCAGTTACAGTCAGAAGAGATGCATCCACGTTTGCTCTGAACATGAGCCATTTCTCAATACAAATGCCTGATCTGTAAAATAAAACACTTAAAGCTCATTTAAAAGCAAAAGATGTGGGGTTTATGTGCTCCCAGGTGAAGAAGAAACAAAGAAGACTTACGCGACTGGTTGTGGACATCCAGTGAAGACGGTGCTCAAATTGGCAACATCACAATCAGCTGTGTCACAGCAGCAGCCAATATCACAGAAATCAGGCGTTAAATTACAGAGACAACCTGAGAAGACAATAGAGAAGATTTATGTTAGTTAAGATAGTGTCTTGTACTGTAATAACACAACATTAACACAGACCCCAGAACAGCTACAAACAAAAAGATGCAAAAAATCCACATTTTTACATATAATAACACCACAACAGCATATTTATGTTTCGAGTCTTTTTTTCAGACTGAGTTGGTTCTTGATTGGATGACAGGGAAGGGGGATATCCATGTCTGAGTCCAGAGGCTGCTTGTTTTATGATGTTCAGAATCAATGTAGTTTCCTCTCATGTTCTGCAAACATATCAGGCAAACATAAAGGCTAAGCAGAATAGAGGCAAGACTCAAATGCACCACAAGCACAAGGGAGAAATTACCAACAAATTGCAAAGAAAATTTGTAAATATGTCCCCCCTTCAAACTTTGAAACCCATCAAATTAAAAAAAAGTTCAAATGCTTAATTATGAGTTCTGACAAAGTTTGCTGTAAAAACCAACAAAAAACAAAATGACTGCTCTTATTAGTTATGTTCAAGTTCAGGTGAATATTACCCTGTGCAGACATCACAGTGGGGACTGTAGTTGCGAGCGGGGTCTCTGTAACCATTGTAGTTGGCTCTTCAGACACGGACAGAGTCGCGGTCACCGTAGAGCTCAGGGTGGGATAGAGACCCTCGGTGGGTCCATCGGAGGTAAAATCTTCGGTCCCCGGATCTCCCGGAGTTGGAGTAGCTGAGCTGAAAGGCTCACCTTTTGTTGGGTTGTAATTAACAGCAGAAGTGGCTCCTAATTCTGTGGTAGCATGAGCCAAGCACCCAAAAAGGAGGATAAATATGTTAAAAGAGTTCCAGCTGCAAAAAATCATTTTGTCAACAAAAACATGGTGCTGTGAACCGTTGAGGACTTGCTGGTTAGCTAGCAGCTAATGGGTTACGTCAAGAATCTCTAATGCGTTTATCGTTGCGTCCATAAACACTGTTTTGCATAGACTAAAATGGAATTATGTTCAAATAACTAAAACATCCCCCCCTCCCACAAAAAAAAACAAAACGTTTCCAAAAGAAATTTTTAGCAACTTGATAAATGGCTGGCGTCCCGTTACTAAGGAAGTTGTCATACAGACTTCTGGTTCCATGGCGCCACTGTCGTAAAGCACGTATAAGGGACGCACATTTTTTAGTCCAATGACTGAATTTCAGAAATGTAGAAATTAAGAGTCAAAGTCAGGAATTAAAACAAAATAATTACGAAACAATCCACGGAAAATAGTAAATCATGAAATTGGTATGTAATACATTTAATTTCTTTCATTTTGTTTGGGACTTCTTTTTTTCATCTACTTCCTTTTTATAGTGGATGTATTTTATAATTGTATTTACTATTTGAAATTCTCTTATTTCTGTAAGTGAAGTCAGTTAGAATGTATTTTAATGTCTGAAAATTGAGCAACAGCAACCTGTCAAATTCATTTCAGCTTACTGATGCACACAGGAGCTCGAATGCACACACATCCAATGACAAACATATTTAGAGATTAGAGATGTCACTGTCCTACAGGTTTTAGATGTTTTCCTGCTTCCAACACCTTTGTCATGTGACATGTCATTGTTCACAACTTGACAACAATCCGTTTTGTGTAGAAAATTGTTTAAGATTTGTCCACCCTATACAAATGAGTGATGGTTAATTAGCAGAAATACAATTCTGAGTAAAAGTATAATTTTACAATGGGGAGAGCAGAAATGGTGAGCTGTTTGTGGTCTCAGACTTAAATGGGCCAACTCAGATTTAAACCACAAACCCTGGAACACCTTTCCACCCTTCTTCTCTTTTCAGCTTCTTCTGCTCCTCCACAAGCAGACCGAGTGCTGGTAAACAAGCAAATAAGGAGAATCCAATCCTTTATTTGTAAAATTAGGAAGTTGCTGAACATAAAGGGGTCTCTGTTTTGGCAAACTACAGAAACCACTTTTTTTGGATTCTTTCTATATGACAAGCTGTGGACTCAGCTCCAGTAAATTTGACCTCTTCTTTGCTTGTGTCTCCTTTGGTCAATTCCACCTCATGTTTGTATTTTTTTGCCCCCTGTTGAGTGGGAGGGAAAATGCATGCAGGTTTACATATATACGGATAAAATAAATGAGTAAATGAATAGATAAAGGTACGGTATTGGAGTTTGTTTGCTGTGCAGAGTATACATGGAGACTTTCCAGCAAAAGCAAGCTTAGTTTATGAGGAAACACACACCAGCTAGAAACAATCATACAGATAAATTATTTGTTACTGCTTGACAACATTAGTTGAACTAATTTCAGATGTCAGTCCTAAAAAAAGTTAGCCACACCCTGCAAGTAGAACTGTTTTGTTTATAATACATAAAACTTTTGATGAAGTAATATATGATGCAGATAGTCACTGAAAGGGCCAGTAAAGCATGTTTTTGTTTTATTCATGATTCCATCATATAAAAAATAAAATATAAACATGTTAAAAAGTTCACATTTCTTTTTCGCTGGAGTCAGTCTTTAAGAAGTTTCATAGTCTAGGTATGCTGCAATAAGACATTATTTTATAAAGATTTTGTTCTATCACAGTATCAGAGAGCAAAAGCAGAGTAATTTAAAATAATGCTAAATTCCATTTTTCTCTAGGCCTGTCAGAAATGGCAAATTAATATTTGTTTTTTTTCTTTGAGAAATCATGTTATTCATCTTACTTTTTTGTCCCATAGTCTTTTCTTTTATGCTTGACGTGGTTACTTATCCTCCCACCCAGTTGCCTGCATCCCATTTTGAACAATGGTTGGATCAAAAGAATCTTTTACTTCAAGTGGTCCTGCCAGTAACAATAAATACAATTAAGGGTATATAAAATAATAGAAAAACAAGAAGATGGAGAATTGAAAGTTGTAAAAAAAATTCATAATTCTAAGAGTGAACATCAGCATTTTAATTGTGGGTATGAAATATGATTGGCTGAATTGTCCAACACAAAAGGAGACCTGGTGGTTGGGCGAGGCTCACCACGTCCACCTCACATCTGTTAAAGGTGAAGGACCTCGAACTGCTCGCCTGCACCATCACTGGATATGTTTTGTTCCTGTGCATGTTCCAGACATGTCACTGGGAAATTTAAGAGCATGGCCCTGATCCCAATTTTTTTTCATGATTACTCTCTCTTTTAATCTTTTATGGTTCCACATTAATATTTTATTGATGGATCTCATTTGACTGCTGTTTCTTTTCCAGAAATACAAGCATGCCCTGGTGAAGCCGGACCATGAAAAGCCAAGAGAAAGAAATGTAACCTTGTTTTATAGAGAAATCCCTGATCTGGAGGTGGAACCGCACAGATGAAAATCAATTGTTGTAGGAAGAGGAAGAGGCTTTACTCAATCAACATACATCTGGTTGAAAAAAGGTAAACAAACAGAAGACAAACATTTTGCTCCTCCGCTACATTGTAATATCTTTGATATTATCCTGAAAAGATGATGGAGGATGAAGGATGGTGTGTACCTTTATTCTTATCCTACTTATATTTCTATGGAAGACTTGTGTAATATGCTAACACTGGTAGCATATACTTTAAATTTGGTTCAAACACACTGTCAAAGCATCTAAAATATTATTCAGATATGAGCTGAATGTTTCCATTTGATCATTTTAGTATTTCTATGTGTTTATTGTGTCTTTGTGTTGGTCCTTCTCAGTTCTGTGGTCTTTGCCTGGAAAGAGCATCGCATTGTGACATGGTTATGGTTTCACAAAAGGTGCTAAAAGCATGTTCTTACATTGCAGCGGTCCATCCAGTGCCAGGTCAGCTTTTACTGTTTACTAATGCTTCTGCATAAAACTTGCATGTGCTTCATTTTCTTTACTTTTTTTCCCTTTTCACATATGGTGACACATTTCAATAATAGATAAATAAAACAGATGTTATGAAGTAGGTCAGTGAAATGCTCAGGCTTTTTTTCTTTTAATTCCATTTCTATGCCTTTTTATTCTGTCAAAAGACACAACCATCAATTACTTCACATTTTTCATGTATTTGACAATACATTTGTTTGAAGCCTTTAAATAACTTTAAATAATAAGTTTAATAGTTATTTTCTTAAAAAGTATCTTTGGAGCTGCTTTTTACAAAATAAAGAACAATGAATGGGCAATATACCAGTAGTTTATATATTAACACAACTAAGGAAATGACAAAAACTAACCTTACAACCCCTCTCAATTCTAAAAATAAAATAATTCTATATTTTATTTTCATCAAAATATAGAAGAAAGAACCGACAGCTAGAGGGCAATATAAATCAAGAAAAAGAGTCAACAAACATATTTGTTATGTTTGACAATAAATGGGAAACTTTCTGTTATACAAAAATGAAATTTTTCCCATATTTGATGTCGATTTCTAGATAAGTGAAAGTAAAACCATTTTTTATAGTGTTTATCGAAATAATCCTAAATTAAGGAATCGTGCTCAAGGCTTACAGGCAGAGAAAAACAGTCAATAAAGACAGAAGTCACTTACTTGTGCTAAGGATCTTTTCGGTCATTTTGGGAGTAAGATTACAACTATTTTTCAGAATATTTATATCTTTTTTTACATTTGATTTTACCTAAACACATGAAATTTTTAATTATTGTCCTTTCACTTTAGTTTATGACTCTAAAATAAGCTTAAAAAATGTTTCTAAACCATAAAGAAAATTTACAAAAATGTATGTGAAAGTAACACGTCAACATGAAAAAATAAGTAAACATTATAAAAATAATAAACCCAGGTTGTTATTTGACAAAACACAGCAGTACATAATAACATCTAGAAGAAAAATCTAAATGGAAATTTCTCAAACAGAACTGAACTTCTGTTCTGTTTGAGAAATTTCCATTCAGATTTTTCTTTTTGAAATTTTGAGGTTTACAGAAGAGATGAGGTCTAACTACTGTTATTTACCGTCGTACTGTACCGTCCTCTTCTGCTTATCCGGGGTCGGGTCGCGGGGGCAGCAGCTTGAGCAGGGAAGCCCAGACTTCCCTCTCCCCGGCCACATCTGCCAACTCATCCGGGGGGATCCCGAGGCGTTCCCAGGCCAGCCAAGAGATTTAATCCCTCCAGCATGTC
>JAVQJG010079433.1:0-35046 GCA_036024015.1 Craterocephalus amniculus | reverse complement strand
TTGAAAACGTGTTTGATGATAAGAGATGCAGCAGCGGACCTCGTATTTTGAATGTTAATATCGTTGACGATCAAGCTCATTTAATTGTGGCCACCAAAATCGTGATCACGATCAAAATTCGATTAATTGTGCAGCCCTACTTTGAAGCCATGGTAACTCGCCGTCGCCTGTTCAAAACAACCGTAAGTTGCCTCTGCTTTACAACATTCTTCTTCATCTGTTGCCTATTTTTGCTATGGAGCTCCCCATACAGCTTTGGGGTGCGCACTGCATGGTAAACAAAACCAGAGTTGCAGAGATCTGCTTTAAGCCACTGGCGCTATCAGGTGGGTACATTGGTGACATGGAGGTGACTACAGATACTGTGCCATGGAATTCAACTCCAATTTGTAATTGTTTTATTAAACAGTAGAAATAAGGTTGAATTGAACTGAACTGAATTGATGACAGTGAAAACATACAGTGTTTGACCAAGATCCAAGTGTCACCCAACTCTGCCCAGCTGACTTGTTCATGCTTCCATCTAAAAAACCATCCAGCTTCATTGTTTCATATTTTATAATTACCTGTCTGTAATGTAAAGTGCTACTTTTTACAAACAATTACCTGATGAGTCTTTTCACCAAAGCATTTTTCACTGAACCTGAGACTAGCAGGAATGCAACACAGCGGTCTCAACAGCTTATAACAAGTCACAGCAATGAAGGTTTTGAGTTTAAACTTTGGGTTTGCTTGTCAATTTAAAGCAAACCTTTCTCAAGTCAGATAATTTAATGTTTCACAGTAACACAACCAGGCAGTGAGATCACATAGACAAAAAAAGGACATTTCAGAGTCTCAGTATCTCAAAGAAACAACGCTGACATTACATTTGTTATCAGTTCTTAAAAACCTTAGCCAGCTGACAACATTCACATAACTGTAATGCTTTGTGTACACATCATCTTTTGAAAGAGCCCCAAGAGCTCATTTTCAATGATGATAAATAGAAAAGTTCCCTAGGTCATTACTTATTACTAAAGAGGCTGAGAGCTTTCGGTATTTTGGCATCATATGTCCTCCTGTGGCCTTTAGATCTTAACAACAAACCATTTGTTATTGTCAATTATCACATACAGAAGGATGCTTTTTATGCTTTTCTTTTCATAAGGCTCCCGTCCATCACCCAAAACTGTAGCTGTAGCACATTGATGTTATAGATAGTGATTCATTCAACGCCACATACACTATCCTTTTTCCTAATTTACTGCTTTGCAGCTTTGAAAGATGTGCACACGTGCACAAAACAAGAACCTCCTGAACTTCTCTACCACTGTGGCCAATGCAGGCTCAAAAATAATGTTTCAAAACTGTGTTTATCCATGATACAAAATGTAACTTCCACGTTTTCAGGTTCAAGAAAATTCAAAGTGCTTTACATAAAACATTGAAAGCACTTAAGAGGATTACAATAAACCCATTTAAAACACACACACACATACAAATAAAATAAAATCATTAAAAAGATTAAAAGCAAAATTAGTTTAAAGATACTGTGCACATTTCATTCATAGGTACATGAATATTTTTAACTTGGATTTAGAAGTGTAATAGTTTTTCTTGTCAATGACTTTTTATTTAAACTTTTAGTTTAAATTTTATTTGCATAATAAATTCATATTATTTAGTAGAATTACACAATATCATGTGTGACTGGACTACCATGGCTTAATTCCTTTTATTGACTTTAATTTTACCACAATAATACATGTGTATTGTTTTTCTTGGTTTTGGGTTGTTGTTTTAGTGTGTACAGTGAACTAAACTGTGTCAGATCTCTGAATGGCTGTTCCTCATTTAAACCTAAAATTATATCTTCAGCAGTGCCAGGAAAATCACTAAAAGCTGCCGTTCTTTCTTTGACCTCCCATGCTGGGCTCCACTGAAGATGTGTTTGTTCCTGGCATCAGGATACATTTCCACATTAAAAACAAACAGGGTTTCTTATTAGCTGACAACATTATGCATTCATAAAGGCATACACCTGCATTTTATGGCAAGGTTACAAAATTTCATATGTCATGATGATACAGCAATTATTAAAATACAACACTAATTTGTGAAATTTGTGAATTAATTCCAAATGCATGAGACTCCATTGCTTTGAAATATCCAAAATTCTGATTATTTAAGAAAAGATCTGCAGTCATACCTCATCTGATTCATAAATTAAACAAAATAGTCATGTTCCGAGTAATCATCTTTACAGCACTATTCAAACAATTCCTCAAAAACATTGCAAAAATTTATTTATTTTTTTCATTTCATTGTTTGTAAGCCAGGAGGTGCTTTGGTCAGTGATGCTTTTTGGAAATGAGCATGTTTTCCTGTTATAGTTGCATGAATACACAGAACCCAAAGAATGTTTTACCAGTTGAATTGTCTGAGTGAAATCAAACACAATATCACATGTCTGCGGGGATGTAGGATGCATCGGGATTTGAAAGTTCCTGGCAAGTAGACAAAGTTGGTACAAGCAATCACTGGTTCCTTTAAAATGTTATACAAGAAAACCAGTGAACCAGTATCTGGTGCTCTCTGAAGTAAAAGTCTTCATTTTGTCACAGCATACTGGTGACTTTTAGGAGAATTCAGACGTGCTGTGGAAAGAACTTCAGAGCTTTCTTGGCTGGAAAAAGCTGGCTAAAGACCAAATCATATGCTAAATGCATTTTGTAGAAGTAATACAGCTGGGCCTGGAAATTAGAGGTCCACAGATGAATTGGTCTAACATTGGTTTGATTGTTTTTGGATCGTCGGCAAATGGGATACAATGAACAGATGACGACGGCCAAAATATGTTACGTGTCACATTTTTTTGCCTTGAAACTTGCAGCGTTTACTTAAATTTGGATTAGCATGGAACAAAAATACAAGGCTCGAAAACACATTAAATCAGTAATTTTCCTGGTTTTGCAAATTATCTGCAAATTAATAGATAAATGTTTGATCTTTTCTATAAATTCAATCATGACAAGTTATAAAAGGTTTAAAAACTTTATTCCTTTATTTTGCCTTTTTAATTGTTTCCAAGGTATGAATGGAATAATAAATAACAAAAATAATCTACTACTGCCCAAATTATTCTTTTTAGCATCACAATTAGACCAATACTGAAAATGATCATTGTGACATTCTTTTTGTGAAAGCTATAGCTATACAAAACATGCTGAAGTTGTAATTGTATATTAAATGTGGACTTTAATTCAAGGGCAATCACATCCATATCCCTAATCCAAAAAATTAGGGAACTGCCAAAGGCAATTTGTTGGTAGGAAAACTGCTTCGGGGTCGACGTTAAATGCTTACCTGATTGCAACTAAAATGCAATTGGAACATCTCTTTTATATAAACATTAGATGGTAAGGTATGAGTTGAAATGCCTGAAAAAGTATTTTATGGCTTGATGAGATGCCCATATGTTTTATCAACATCTTTTCAACCAGTTCTTCATATCGATAGAGCTTCACTCATGCACATGGGATATTAGGTCATTGAGGTAATAAAAGTAATATTCTTCAGCCACCTGTGATCCCTAGGGACAAAAAGATGACATGGAAAATGAGTAACAGACTGAACACATCATTGGCAAATATTTTTGGGGGTAATCTGCACATTTTTCTAAAAGGAAAAAATTCAGGATGCTCAACTGTAAGAATAGTTTTACATACCACTGTATTTCACTTTATTGTAGTCCACTTTTAATACCTTTAGGAATGGTGCACAACCCTGATATGTCTTTATTTTAATAAAAAAAACTGAAAAGATGACTGAGCAGATATGAATTTTGTTGTTCCCGGTGTAATGGACTGGTTCAGATAATAACCAATTTAATTTAAGTTATATACTTCTACCAAGAAAAACCATGTGGTCTGAAATACCTGTAAATTTTGGATCGAGACAAAGCAGAGAAAATATCCAGCCCTATGTCCATCCATCATATTTCCAAAGCACATTCCCTCACATGCATCTGCTGCTGAGCAGTGGGAAGACAGCCCACTCAAAATCAGTGCACTGACCTTGTGGAGTGGCCTGTGATGTATGAGAAAAGCATTGCTGTAATCTGTGGATACGTTCTTGTGTGTCTTAAGATTTGATATGCAGGCCAAATTGCTTCCAGACAAACATTTCATAGGTGACAGAAACCCTGGCGCAATATGGCAATTCTCACCCTCCAGGAACCTTATTATTGGCCTTTAAGTGCTAATTTTTTCATTCATTCTTCATAATAATGTCGGTGTTGCACCGGTTGAAGAAGTGAAAAGTAACAGCAGCTGAGAGAGACACAATACTGCATCATATCTCAGAAAGTTTGCAAGATTCCTGTATTTCCCAGGAGCCTTTTATGTCCTGATGATAGAAGGGTCATTAATGATAAAACATATCTCACAAGCCAGACAGTCAAATCTCATCTACACTGACAAGAAAGAGAATAAAGGCCTCAATCAGTAAAGTTAAACTCTATATGAGACTTAAAATAGCTGATATATGATTGATCAATCAAGGATAGAGAGAGTTTAACTCCAATACTTTGCCTTATTTGATTTACAGATCTGAGCTGTGGTATCAGAGTTTTGATTTGTAGAACATCTTCTCTGTTTTATGGTTCTTGTGTGTATAAGATCGTCAGGCTTTTAGTATTCTGCAAGTTCTGTTGCACTTCAGGCATGTGAGAATCAATGAAAATCTGTTTTAAACTTCCAGACCTAAATTACAAACAGGGAAGAAACAGAACATGCATTTCAGTGCTGAGAATCCCTGAATTCTTCCTTTGAATGTGATGCCAGCAACTTGTTAAAAATAAGCTGGGACAGGGGCACGCTCAACATAGTGCCTCACAAAGTCATGAAGAAATCTCGTTTTAGAGACTGGATGGACCAGTTTCAGGAGTTTAAAAATATGGGGGGAAGAAGGTTCATTGTCTTTTACTTCTTACATTTTATGTGTCTGGACTAAATAAATATATCATCTGGTAAATAAAACTCAGATAAATAAAACTTGACATGTTCAGCTGTGTATTCTTCAAAGTGACCAAAACCCAAGCCAAAATGTCGAATCAATGTTTGAAAAAGTAAGTGCAAGCATGTTGAGAAACCACTATTAGTAGCAATAATTAAATCCTTTTCTGCAAAACATTATCGATATCTCATATTTTTGTTGGGGTATTTTCGTTTACTCCTACTATATGACAATGTTGCTCTAGGTTAAATGGGGCTTGCTAACATTTGTTTTGACCTCCCTCCCTCATGCTATCACAAGATGAGGCGTAAACCTTGACTGACTGCAACACTTTAATTCTTTCTTTTTATTTTGTTGCTGCTTTGCCACTGAGCTACCTATGAGTTCATTGATCTGTTTCAAGACCAAATTTCAGCCAAACTTTAACTGTTGATAGCTGGCCCCACGTCTGATTATGGATGGCTCTGTTACATGGAGAAGTGTGACTCAGTGACTTCAAGGTGTCCAAGTCTTGAGGCTGCAAAACAAGCACAAATCATCAACCCTCTACCTTTCAGCTATACAACTGGTGTTTGCCAGAGGTCTTGTGGTTTGTTCATTTACATTTTTGTAGTGTAGAGTCTGAAATGTGGCAATTGGGCTTTTAACTATTACTCTGAGGATTGCAGGCTCTGACTATGGGGACTATTCATTGAAAATGAAATGAAATGAAAAGAAAAATTGCTTTATTGATCCCAGAGGGATTTCAATATTGTAGTGCTCTCGTTCTTCAGGTTGTTGGAAGGAATGATCTTCAGTGAGAGGCTTGTTCAGGTCCAATGCAAGAAGCTAGCAGTTCCATGTCTCTTGTGCAGATCTTCTTTTTAACAGTAACATGTCCAGGATGACACCAACGCTGGTTAACCAGCACTGCAATTCCACCTTGCTTCAGCTTCCCGCTGAGTTGTTTATTGTGGTCTGCACAGACTGTCTTGAAACCGTGTGCAGATGCATTACAGTCTGGGATGTGTTCATGCAGCCATGTCTCGATGAAGCACATATACTGCACTCTGTATTCTTTCTGAGACCTGGTTAGCACCTGGAGCTCGTCCATTTTGTAAGCTAGCGATCTCACGTTCCCCATCACAGCAGTTGAAAGAAATGGTTTGAATTTCCTCTTTTTTTTTCTCTGCTGCACCCTTCTCTGCATTCTCTTCTCTTTCCTTTAGACTCCTTTGGGATTTGAAGTGTTATTCCAATGATAATCTTGAGTTAGGAGAGCATTATCAGTTGATCCCGGTGGTAAACAAGTCTTGTTGCCATGGAGACACAGCATATCAAGTCTTGAAAGAGCAAAAAAAATATGCAGAAAATCGCCAGTGCAGCCTTTTGACTAGCATAAAAAATCCTCCTGGACAAACAAAAAATTACAGCCAATGTCTCAAAAAAAGATGGCTACAAAACAAAAATCATGAGAACGAACGCAGAGCCACTACAAATTTTGCTGCCACCTAGCAGCGCATTCTAGAATCTCATGTTCTAAATCTAGAATTGGGATGTCTACTCTTGATTGTTTATAAATAGTGATAATCTTTCTCACCGAAGAATTATGCATTCCACATTATTTAGAAATAGCTTTAGAGAAGCAACACCGCTGCTGATGTCTTTCCTCCTTTGCATTGTGTTAACCCACACCTAAACCCTCCAAACCAGCAAACTTTTTATATTGGAAAGAAGTAGAAGCTGTGGTAATAAAACTAACATTAAACAGCTTTTTTTTTTTTAAATAGAGGAAATGTCATGTTAGTTCTCATTGTTTAGAATGGTAAATTGCCTTTAAGAGCTGTTCTACTTTATTTTTTGTATTTTTCCCAGTTCACAATGCTTTCTTAAACTAACAGACAGAAAATACTGTATTATAAAGAGTTTGCCTTCGTCTATCAACTAAGCCATGATAATTTCCCAATTATCAATTTACTACTCCAGAGCAGTCAAGTTTGGCATTGGTCATTTTCTTCTCTATATCACATATTTAGATAAAAACCTAGACTCATGTTTGGATATTAATCTAAATAAATCAGACTGTAAATGCTTTGGTGCCACTGTGTGCAGTTTAGCTGCGTTCACTCACCGCATTGCCCAGAAACGATAAGACTGAAGTCTGTCATCAACATGTCTAAAGTATTTTCTCACAGGTCGAACAGCATTTTCTGGACAGCTTTTACCAGCAAGCATGTCTGTAATGAAGCCAAAAATAATAAGAGGAGGGCAAGGGAAACTGCAAGTTAGATCATTTGGCTACAAGACATTCAATTTACAGAAGATCCATCCTGTATATGAGACTGGGATAGGAGGCTAAGCCGTATGGATTCAAGAGTTGTTTTTCATTTTTCTGAATTCCTCGATACATGGCATATGATACATGGTTTTCTGGTGCATTAGAGAGGATTCATATCAGCTGCTTTCACAGCTGCTCTTATTAAAGACTTTGTTTGGAGAAATATGTTGTTACCAAAAGAGAAATTTGAGCTATTAGGACTAGTATGCCTTCAAAGGTTGGCAGTTGTTCAAAAACTCAAACCACAAAATGCTGTGCAAGAGAGAAACATCGCACAATCAAGTCATGTTTCTTACAACAAAAAACATCTCAAGCAGTCCTCGAGAGCTACCATCCTGCAATTATTGGCTGAATTCCCTCATCTGCATGCTATTCAGTCCTGCAGAGGCATAACTACATTAATCTTACCTGGTCTGTGAAGGTAAAAGGGACCTCGAGAAGAACCAAGTTCATTGTTTCAGACAAGTCTAACCAGTCACATGCTAGTTTTTGCTCAATTGTCACAGTGTCAAAAAGCTGCAACATGCTCTTCGGATAAGGTTTCTTTTGTCAAAAAATAAACTTCTTCCCAGTTCAAGAATGGGCTTTAATGCTTCACATCAAGCCGACACGACAAGAATAAAGCTGTAAAAGAAATGACAGTTTATTTGCTAAATGAACAGCAAATTAGTGAGGAGTACAATAAAAATGTTTGTTGGACTATAATGTCGTGAAAAGACCTCATGACTGACATATTAGTGACTGACTTAAGGTGGTTTAACAGCATTATACAACTGCATGCCAGTGTGGAGCAAAAAGTGGCACAGAGGATACTTTCAGAGGAGGATATTCAGTGCTCAAGGTGGTCACTTAAAAACACAGGCTTTAAAGTGTAAAACTAAAGTCTGCAAGGCCCAACGTCTATCAAAGGTTCCAACAACATTATTATAAAACCCCACAAGACACCTTTCTCTATACTGGGGTACCTTATATGTACAGCTGGAGCAGCGTAACTGAACTTCTTTGTCTCAAAGCTGATCTCACCTCTTCCATGAATAAAATACACCACTTATGAAACTGTTCCATGTCCCACTAAGTTTGTTAAAGATACAAATCAAGCCACTAACATTAACCCTCAGGGCACCTTTAGTGACTAAACATTTTCTGTTTATTCTGTTCGATATCTTGTTCAGTTTAAAGACGCATCGTACGAAACTTGACAAGGATTTTTCTTTTATTATTATGTTTATGATCCCATAATCTTTTTTTTTTTAATCTACAGAACAGGAGATATGTACAAGACAGACATTTTTCATGTTCAGCATGAAATTGGTTTCACTCCCATTATGCCACAGATTTTTGAATATAATGTTATCCTAACATATGATAATGTTTTTCTCATAGATATCTTACCCCTTTACCCACAAATTACAGGGAAAACATGTTTTAGGTGCAATGACCTCTCCGAACTCCAATGGGCAGCAGAGCTTGATTACATACAGTTTCAATTGAGGACTTTTTTTCTTACATGGCAATAAAAAAGCATAAAACCATAAAGATAGTTGTGCTGGGATACACAAAAAAGACTGGTGTGAATGCAGATGAGAATATTGAGTGTGTGTGTCTGTGTGCAAACATGTGCAAAATTCAAATGACAGAAGTCTAAATCAGCTTTGTTTATGTCTTTCTTGATTAAGAGAGAGCTTCCTCACTCCTATGGAAGCCCTGTGCTGAGCGTGAGGAGGATACCAGCAGCAAGGATTCTTCTAAGAGTAAGGAGGAGGAATTTCTGCAAGCTTTAGTGGAGCTCTGCTGCCAGAAAAAGGAGAAAGAGGAGAATGAAGGTTGGGAATAAGATGAAGAAGAGGGGAATGGATGACAAACCTATGGATACTTACCTATGGAGGTCAAATAATTGGGAAATCTTTTGGCCTCGCACTCACAAGGAAACATTGTTGTGGGTTTTACTTCAGCTAGATTACTTTTTCGCCACTTTTCCCCTTACTGAGGTCTTCTAGAGAAGGATGCCCCTTTTGATGTGAGGTCATATAAACCTGAGCTTCCCCCACAAATCAAAGACATCATTTTTAGAGAGCTGCTTTCCCCTTACACAGCAATCTTAGAATAAATGTTCACAACCCAAAATGTAATTATTTCTCTAGATCAAGGTTTTCATCAATTAAAAGTCAAGGCTGTAATAACCTCATACCAAATATCCCGCTTGACATCTTATTTTTGGAAATTTTATTGTTTTGTGATTTCTCTTTGAAGAAGTCAGACGATGTGAAAATCTGGGCTTTTAATGACAAAAAGGTCATTAAAACAAAAAAAATATTAAGATATCATTACAAAATAAACTATTTTTATAAATGCTTAGGTCTGAAGTTTTTTAAAAGCTCTCATGTGAAAAAAGTTAAAACATATATTTAGTTTTGACATTTTTATGTCACTTGTGAGGGGCGTGAAGTGTGCTAGTGTTTTTCTAAAGTTGTCCCAATACGGGCATCATCAGAACTGTCCTGATTGGATTTCAAGCACTAAGCATTGCAGGGATGTTTCCTGTGGATGGTGAGGGTTCCTTCTAATGAAGCACATAACCAATTGTTATGTTGAAAAGGTGACTAACGAAAGCAAGTTTAAAGTTTCCCATCTAAAATGAGAAACCCAATTTATTTACTATAAGAGCCACATTTTGATGGATCAAGTTATTCCCTAAATTCCCAGACATATCCACATTTTGCCTTTTGTTATTCAAAAATGCTTCACAGAGCAAACTCTCCCTTATGATTCATGTCTTTGAACTTAAAACAAATCCCTCCATAGTTTCTGAATTCCAATGGTGGTAAAGTTGCCAAGTAGGCTTTAGCAATATGGTCCCCATTAGCTTCAAAGTCACTCTGACAAATAATAAATCAATCTCAACTGTACTGAATTCCTCCATGGTTGCAACCCCATCACTCCCCTCAATCACCCGTGTGCTGCTAGATCCTGCAACGGGTGACATGTTCTTCCTGAAGGCGTTGAATAATCAGCACAGCAGCTCATCCTTTTCCTACAGTATGTTATTTCTATTTGCCGGGTATAAAAATGTCAGAGCTTTTCTTCCCTATCAGAGCCAGGAACTTCTCTTAAGTGTTTACATTTTTATTTGAGTTATATCCTGACTACAGTAGGTTGCAGCCTCAACACTTGCCTTACGATATGCACTTCCAAAAGACAGTTTGGCAAAAACAGCAGAAGATGTCTCCCGACTTGAGTGCGATGCAACATTTCAAGAT
This sequence comes from Craterocephalus amniculus, assembly GCA_036024015.1. Taxonomy (NCBI): domain Eukaryota; kingdom Metazoa; phylum Chordata; class Actinopteri; order Atheriniformes; family Atherinidae; genus Craterocephalus; species Craterocephalus amniculus. The sequence continues at coordinate 24,474 of JAVQJG010079433.1, read as the reverse complement.
GTGCATGTCAGTATTTGAAATACTTCGCAGATAAATTACAATCTGCAATCTGTCTTTTCAACATCTTTTTTCACCAGCAGTCACGTGCGGACCTGACAGTGCATGTACTGTAGCACTTTATAATTTATGATGTTTTTTGTATTTCATTGCATTATTCTTTTGTTGACTTTTTTCTTTAGGATATAAAATGCACAGCATAAATGTAGATAAATTTTGGTTGTTGAAGCTGAATATTGGAGCTGTTTCTTTGTAATCATGGTGGATTATAGTGTCCTCACCTGTTTAAAAGGTGTTATATGATTTGGGGTGCAGGTTAACAGAAAGCACACCATATTGTGTACACATATTATCTCACATTTAACACTATAATGCAATACTGTATGTACGTTCACTTTTATCTTCACTGATGCAATGCCAAGAAAAAGACAATGAGACAATATTTGATGATAATATAAATATATAAGTTGAATTTAAAACTAATGAACATAAAATATGATTTAAATGTGATTATCATCTTTAATAATCCATATTATCATGTTGATGTACTGACAACATGGTATTCAGATAAACTTCCACAACAGTGAATAAAGATCCACAGAATGAATTCATTTCAACAATATCTGCAAGAAAGATGCAATGTGCAGAGAATTTTACCTCTGGGCATGATCCACTGCAGATACACACAGTATGAGAGATAATGACTCACTACAGAGAAACTACAGGTGTAACTAATAATCTTAATAAAAGCTGCGATGGGGGGAGATGTTTTGGCTCATGGGTTCTGATGGGCTTCCTGGCATGGCATCCCCAGAATATAACAGACCCATTGTTATTTTAATAGAAGGCACCTGTGTTTGCCTCATTATGAAAAGTACAAATCTGCCATTTACAAAATTGATAGTAGAAGCTAAAAAAATTTAAGAAATCTCCTGGCTTTCAATCATGGTGCATGTATTATTCAATCCTGCCAACAGAGAGAATTGATGTTGAAAATAGCACTGTTCTTCTAAAAAGAATTAAGATGATTTTCAGTTCAGTGGATTTATGTGTCCTCCAGTAAATATAGTTATGGTCATATTTTTATGTAGTATTCAATATTGGTATTTTTTCATTTATTTTAAACAAAGGTAAGAAAGGTAAAACAAAAGTATCAGTTCAAATTAACTATCTCAAGTATTAAATCAGAAAAGGAGCAGGATTTATTAATTACTTATTTATTCCTACCTCCTTTCTGAAATAAAATAAAGAAATACAGAAAAGTAGATTTTTCACGTGTAGCCTATACAGATGTACAAATAAACTTATGCAGTTATCTACCTATCTATTTATCTATCTAATTATATCTCTATCTATCTATCTATCTATCTGTCTGTCTGTCTGTCTGTGTATCTGTCTGTCTGTCTGTGTATCTATCTAGCTACATAATATACAGTTACATGCATACATATATACACATACCATATGCTTGTACAGATGTACATCCATTTATATACTAATACATAAATTAACATGCTGTCTTTCTGTAGACCTTTTGAATACCTTTTCATTTAATATTTTCTTACTGTTAACTGGTAATTTGAGCTTTGTTTGAGATCTTCCTGAAGGTTTTTTTTTCAGAATTTCATGCCATACTGTAACCCATATTCTTTTCATAGTTGTTATCGCTCTACCAGTAGACAATATCCTGTCCTGTAGTCAGTGTGAAGCAGTTAATATGTTTTTTGTGTGTTATTGACACATTCTGGCTTCAAAGAAATATTGGGATGTTTTGTAAAATGTAGCTAAAAATGCTAAGCAGTGATCTGCAAATTCTTGAAACTTCTCATTTACCAGAATAAAGTATAAAACTGGGAAAAAGCCCCATACCTTTTTGTTTTTAAAAAATCCAGGTCAGTTTATCACAGGAACTCTTGCTAGTAAGCCATTCTGTTGTCATACATAGAGAATGTGGTTTGGCATTGCCTTGTCCTCCCCAGGTCTCTCTTTAAAAATCTTTTGTCAATATAAATTGCTCAGTATTAAAGGAGCCCTCACAGATGTACCATTCAACCATGCCTCCCATGTACCATTACAGGGACTGGCTTTTAAACTGTGTGCTGGCAACAAGCTGAATAATTCCTCTTCTACCTCTCCTCTGTAGACAAGAGGTTGTTTTGTTTCTTTTTTAGGTTTTCCTTCATCAGACCACAGGACATTTTCCTCCCTGCTTAAGTTGATTTAAAATGTTAATTTAAAATTAGCTTGGACTCAGGGAAGGTACAAGTGTTTCTGGCTCTTGTTTACATAAAAGGATGAGGATGAGGGGGATGAAACAATCATAGAGGGATAAGCCCCTACATAGTGTGTACCGGACTGAAGAATTAGTGGACATCAAGAAACTCTATCTGTGGTTGTCAGACAGCACGGAGCCACTAATTATGACTGGAACAGGCATTTTGCACAAGCGCCATAGAGGCTGGGGTCTACAGCACCACAGCAAACAGGAGCCCAGGAAGAACCATACAAATAAGCCTCTGAGACAGTCCAAAATAGTAGCAGAGTGCAAGATCATGGCAAGTATGGCATACATGGAACCCCATAACCAGGTGAGAGGAATATACCGAGGTCTGACTGGAAGCCCCAAGTTCAATATGGGCAATTCCACCAAAGGTGGTGAAGATGTAGAGCTAAGATCCTGTGGGATATCCAGATGGTGGTCAACAAACCACAGAAAAGGCCAGTAATAGATTGATGCAAGGATCCTGAGTGTCTGCAACATCAAAAAGAAGGAACACAATAAGCAGGAAAACTCCCAAGGGCTGAGGAGGAAAGTTGAAAAGACGTGGGGAGTGAAGGCAACAGTAATGCCAGGCTGGGGTAATCAGAATCCACGCAGTTGTGACCTCCAAACTGGGAGAGTGGCTCCAACAGATCGCTGGACACCATCTGAGATGTCCATCCAGATGAGAGATGTGTTAAGAGTGCCTAAGATACTGGGCAGAACCTTAAAGGATCCCAAGCTTGAAAGATGGCTCACTTTGAACAATTAAGCATATTTTTAAATTCAGATAACTCACAATGTGTACAACAGTTTGCTTGTTTGTTTGGGATAGTCCATCATCTTTAAAAATATATATTATTAAGGTCTTTTTTTCATTCTTCATGCTTTTCATTCTGCTTTCATGTCTGATTAAAGGTCATGAGGTCACTTATTATTAAAAGATGAGTAGGAAATCTTTAACAAGTGGTGTGAAAGTATGGATGCCACCTCAGATTTTCTTATAATCCTGATCACTGCCTCCGTCCAAGTCCCAAAAGAATTTATTATACATGGTTTTTTCCACAATAACCCCAAACTGGGAAAGCCTGTCATCGCGTCTGAGCGGCTTCCCGCCCTGCAGTGCTCTGCCGCCACCTGGCGGTCACATCAGGTAACTTATTCTGCTCCTTGAGCTCAGTCGAAGATGGCGACAGGAGTCCTTCAAAGAGTCCGCGGAGGCTTGGGTCCGGCTAAAAGCAGGGCCCACTCGGCCGGACAGCTCGTGGTCTGGGTCAGGTGGGTGGCCTCAGCGTTGGTGTTTGATTGTCGTCTCTTTGGCGTCTTGTGTTGGCTGTTGTGTGCTTTTTTCTGTAGGTTTCTGCTGTGGCTACGATGAGCCTGGTAAAGCTAGCCCGTTTACTGTTAGCAAGCCGTTTGGCCTTCAGCCATAACTCCACTCAGATGCAGCACTTTATATTTAATTTACCCCGATATGTGTTAGATAAAAGCTGCGTGTGTTTGTTGGTGAAAGTGAAAGAATATGAGTTTCTGTCATCTTTTGTTGATGAGCATCTCAAACGCTCAAGGTCAGTTTGTTACTTTGTTTAGCTTAATTGAGAAACATGTTTGCTTATGCCTTGCAAATACTATGCATGCCATTAAAATTTACAAATGCTGCGTTTGATATTTAACAGTGTCAAGGTTTGTGTGTTACACCTCTTTCTGTCACAGATGCTGTCAAATTTACAAGCAAAGCTCCTTATATGAGTGTGTGTTTATCTTAGTTGACATAAATGAATGAAAGTGAGATGCCATGATATGAATTTTTCCTTTCAACATGTCTGCTCGGTGTCTGCAGGGCTTTTGCAACATCCAGCAGCAGAGATAGAGAAGACAGCTGGTTTAAGTCGCTGTTTGTGAGAAAAGTTGATCCTCGAAAAGATGCACACTCCAACTTGCTGACCAAAAATGAGGAAAGCAACCTTTACAAGATTCAGTGTAAGTCCCTGCCTGCACAACAGCAGCTCAAGATTAACCACGTGTCCTAAAATTATAATGAAATTGTCTTTTCAGTCCATAATGTCAAGCCAGAGTGCCTGGATGCATACAACAAACTCTGGTGAGTGTGATGTTACTGTGAAGCAAGGTAATGATGTTGATATCTTGTAGGACTGTTTGACAAGGGCATTAAAGAAATACTTTGGTACAGTCTATTCTTGTAAGTAAGACCAGTAGATCAGCATGTCAACAGTGCGCTCTGCTCATGCCTAGGATGACTGGAGGTGGTGTATATGTAGGGTAGGAGCTAATTGCAACACAAGCTAGAGGAAACAACACCAGGTTGTTGTTGTTAGAAATGACTTTTAGGTTTGTTGGTTTTTTTGTCATATATAGGTGACGTCATATTATATTTACTTTCTCATTTATCTCAGTGAGGATGTTTTGCCCTCCATCCATGCTGATAAGTACTACCCCTGTGAGCTGGTGGGAACCTGGAATACCTGGTATGGAGAACAGGACCAGGCTGGTAGGATTACTAATATTAACACCCAAGCTTATGTGCGCTATGTGATGCACATAGCCGTGTTATTCTGTATATTTACACCCATCCAAGTGAAAAATCAATCATGCCAAAATGCCAAACATCAGTTTTAACATTAGCAAATGGACATCTATTGATTATTTTAACCTTTTTGGTGCAAAAAATCAGGGTAGCATTTCTTGTTTATTCAAGCTTATGATATCATGTGATTATCTCTCTGTGGGTTGTTGATGTAAACTTGTATTTTATGATTTATTCCCACTACAGTTCATTTGTGGCGCTACAGAGGCGGATACCCTGCTCTAACAGAGGTGATGAACAAGCTCAAGCAGAACAAGGTAATCATCATTTCATGTGCATCCTGTTGCTGCAGTCTCACCCCATGTTTGAGTAAAGCTTATAGATCATTTCTGTTTGACATCAGGAGTTCATGGCTTACAGGAAGGAGCGGGGAAAGATGTTATTGTCCCGCAGGAATCAACTTCTGTTGGAGTTTAGCTTCTGGAATGAGCCCGCGCCTCGAGAGGGCCCAAATATCTATGAGCTCAGATCCTACCAACTCAGGGTGAGTAATCCACCAGCGGTCTGTATCATCTGTGCTTTCTGATATCCAGTCCCAATGAGCTATTGTTCCATTTTGCACGGAGCTCTCAGAGTAATTATTGTAAAAGGTCACATGGCAGATTACTGTGGCTGTAACACTGGGTCTGCAGAGAGTAATTCACTATAGAAATTATGGATGGTGGCGAAGGTTTGGGTCATAAAGATTAAAAGTTATGGCTTAGTTGCTCCAAGTTCAATATAGATCTTCTTAAAATGTCAGAAGTCATCAAGATATGCTAAATTATACAATCATTGTTTAAGGAATTTGCCATTTTTTCCATATTTTCCTATAAAATCTGAACACGCATATAATTTACCTTTCAAAATCAGGATAATTCCCTTAAATCTGAGTGAAAATAATCACGAGTTCAACCTCCTCTGTCTAAGAACAACGGACTTGTCAATTTGCACTTTTAACTTTTCTTGCATTTTAATTCAAATCTGTCACCAAACCGGGCAATACCATCTACTAAAGACCAAACTGCATCAAAATCAGAGCCCCCTCTGACACATGATGTATGCAAGCCATTATACCTCATCACAGGCTGAGATTATACCTGACAAACGGCCGTCGGTTGTCTTAATCACCAGAGAATGATTGAATACGTTTTTGGGTTTAGATGTTATTGCAGCTTATCTTCCGTATGAGAAAATACCTGTGCTTCGTCTTCCACATTCATTTGTATTAATGTGTTTAATCTGGAAAGAAGAAGTTTGGAAAACTCTGTTATATGTGTTTTATTTTGTGTTTTCCTTGCTGCAGGCAGGAACCATGATCGAGTGGGGTAATTACTGGTAAGGCAGCCTGAATTCATTTGACTTTCTGAGCTGTAGTTACAGAACAGATGCACTACATGAAACCTCCCTCATCACACTGTCATTAATAAGAGCTATTCCACAGAGAGGCCCTATCTTTGAAGCTGTACTGTCATGCCCTCTTGCCAAGATTTAAAGTCAAGTAAAATTGTGTGCATAGTGGAAAGATGCGCTCATAGCAGAGTCATTTGAATCAGGAAGCATCCACAGTAGATTACGATGGATTAACATGAAGACTTTCTCCAAAAGCTGATTTTTGGTTGTGTACATCACACTTTTTTTTTTATTTTTTATTTTCTGTGACGGCATGTTTCTGGCTGCACAATAGGTTTCCAATTTAAACTGTCACATGTATTTATGTATAAATATAACTTAATACTTTTAAGTTATTAAAGTTAATTTTCTGCTTTTCTGTCATCAAAATGATTTAAAGCTGTAATCTATGTATCTGGAGGCTTGAACTTCTGCTTCAAGTTAAACATGGAGACATGAGGCTTCAGAATTTGATGGATGCTCCTTTGTTTGAAAGCATGTCTTTTTTTTTTTAGATCAAGTATATTTATTGATTTTGCAGGGTTAGACAATCTTGAATAAAGGACATGACACAAATATGGATCCTCTTTTACAATTTAAAACTTACCTAGAACACACATATTCTCCACAGAGAGAATTAAAAAAAAAGAAAAAAAATCAATAAATGAAATAAAATAAGTAAGAAAATATATATGAATAAATAAATATAAAAAATAAAAATAAATGTATAAATAAATATGTGCCTTTGCTTTGAGGGAAATGTAATGAATGCAGAACATTTACTATGCGTCCTGATATGGATACTTGGTGATAAACAACACAAACTGCATGTAGTTGTGTCAATGAAACACAGTCAGGAGTAAAACTAACGAGCGTTTGAAAAATGTTGTTATGCCAGATGAAGCTAACGTTGCTTTTGTCTGCAGGGCCAGAGCCATTCGATACCGTCAGAGCAACAGCGAGGCTGTGGGAGGGTTTTTCTCACAGATTGGTAGTCTCTACATGGTTCATCACCTCTGGGGTAAATATAAGTTTAAATTTAGATTAGAATTTTTAATTTGTCTGAATTTAGATTATTATCATCGTGCGACAAACAGTTGTTGCTCAACATAATCAACACTTTTATTTGTCCAACTAAACTTGTTTTCTATTTTCTAAGCAGTGGGCAACCCATACATCCTGTTTATTACAGCCAGGTGTACTGCTTTGTTTCTAACTTCTTGCAGCCTCGTTCTTTCACCATCAATTTTTTAATTTGAAACTGCCTCTTGATTTTTCTCAGACAAACTACTTTTCCCCTTAAAAGATAACCAATCAGCGTCCATTGTTTCAGCTTGTATTAGTTTGCCACAGTGCTTCAGCTATTCTAGCTCATTCATATCTAGCTGACAGCTGCGGTGTGTTGATTCTCTTCCCTGCTTCATTGCTCTCGTGGCCTTAATTTTTTTTTTCCTTGAAATTCTGCCTCAAAAGTTGGTGGGGACCAAAGCAAAGCTAAAAGAGGAGGAGAGGAAATTAATCATGTAAATTGGTGCTCATGTTGGAAATCGTGATCAACTGTTTGATGAAATGTTCACCGCAACTTTTCTTTCGGCAATTCTTTATTCTTTGATTTCTCATGAGAAATTTTAACAAACTGGTAAAAATGAGGAAATCACCACATGTGGAATATATTCATTGTTTTTTTGTTTTATTTTCTATGAAAATAAACAGAACACAGAATAGATCTGATGCAGTATGTAATGTTAAAAGTTTTGAGACAGGTTCGAGTTCATTTGCCCTGTCGGGTAGCAACAGCTTGCTTAGCTCTACAGACTCATTTGCATGTTTAGATCTGGGCAGGTATTTTATTTTTTAGAAATGCAAATTACTAGATGATTTTTTTCCCCCAATTTATGATCATTTTTAGATATTTAACATCCAGGTGTTGTGATTTCATCAATGTTGCCAAGAGTCGCAACTGCAACCAACAACCCGATAAATGCTGAAAATATTAAATACAACCAGATGATGAAAACAGCGGATACCAACATGTGATTCCTGTAACTAAGCTAGCATCATAATGTGTTTGCCTTGTCTGTTGTAGCCTACAAAGACCTTAATACCAGAGAGGAGACGAGGAATTCTGCCTGGCAGCAGGAAGGCTGGCATGAGGCGGTGTATTACACAGGTCAGCTAAACTCAAAACTATTTCACCTCTTCTTCATACAAACTAGGGTTTCATCCCTAATACAAACTGATGTTGAAGCTCCATCTTCCAGACTCAAGAAGGCATCATTCAAAATGAAAGGGTGAAAAATTGTAACTTGTTTCCAACTTTTTGCTTCTCCATAGTCCCTCTGATTCAGCACATGGAGTCCAGGATCATGATCCCAACAAAGGCTTCCCCGCTGCAGTGAAATCAGAAGGGAGCTGGAAGCTGAAATCAAGTGGCACCATTCAGAATGTTACATTCATCCAGTGAGTCGCTGTCATGGGTCTGACCTCCTGCCAGTAATACCAAACACCCCCTCTCTTTTCTCATCTTTGCTTTATGACTTCAAGTCCTCCCTGCTTTCTTTGCAAATAAAATAGTTACTGAAAGGTAGCGGGCTCATCGCCACTCACAACTTCTCTCTTGTTTTTGGGATTCAGAAGCGATTCTGAAGTGAATTTTATCCGAATTAAAACCTCCTGATGGTCGTTATGTGCCACATTAAAACTGGTCTATGAAAAGAGTACATCGCTAGTTTTGGAGCCAAAGTTATTTTCGGGGGAAAAAAAGAGCAGCTATATGGTTTGTTAGTGTGGGAACACTGGAAAAAAAACGGTCTGCTGAAGCTCACTGTTCAACACAGTAGCCATTTATTTATTTAATGTAAATTTAGAGTACATGTGTTTGAAATATGCTAAGAATTTTTAATTTTGATGTAGGCCATGCCATTGATGACTGATAAGAAATTTATATTAATTCAACTGTATTTCTGTCGCCAATCACGATGACAAAATATGACACGGTATATAATGCAGAGAATATAATTTTATATTTGCTGTCTATCATAATGGATGTTGTTTTGCAGTTCACTCCTCTGAGTTGCTTTTCCTGGATGTTCTTTTAGTTCCTGTCAGAGTAATGTTAGCATTTCACGGTGCTGTGTTTGTAACTATGGCTTCCACTTTTAACTTGTGAGCATGCTTGGTTTTAAATCCGTTTTTAATCCAACAATGTTTTCATGGGGAAAAACATCGTACGAAAGTGTGAAAATGTGTTGTCCATAAGTGGTCGAGTGGAGCTGCTAGAAGTCAAGACAGTCGTGCTGCTTTGTACTGTAATAGAATTATTAAGGGAACGGCTTTTTGTTTAGTCGGAACGATGTTGAGAAATGGACAAGAATGCAAACAAATTAAAGTAATTTAAACATCCTTTGCAGCATTTTCTCATCTTTAATGATGATGCCTCTTACAAGTCGGTTACACCTCTTTAGTTCACAAGAAATTTCTACAACTATCTCTCATTGCACATCCCATTACATGGAGTTGTGTTAACCTACATAAAAGTTCAGATATGAAATGTGCAACAACACTCAAATCTTCTTAACCTCCACATAAAAACTGAGCTTTTTTTTTTTTTAGTATGCTCTAGTATAAAACTTAAACAGGGGAACGTCCCCGTTAAGGTAAAATGTGATTAGCGTAATCTGTTTCATTCATTATAAAAATCTATTGTCTTTAGGAAAAATGTGCAATGAATAAAACCACCTGTGGCACACCTTTGGGTGCAAACATTTAAAATGGTAACAGGAATCCTTTTTAGTGTTTCCTAAATCTTCTCCAGCTCCTTCAGTAGTTCCCCGAAGCTGGTCACGTACCATGAGCTCTTCTCCTTAACCTGCGGTCTGACAACGTTCCCACCAAATCCAATGAAAGCACTCTGAGGATGGATGGAGGAGAATTTACTGTTAAAAGACATGATTTTTGGATATTAACCGATCAAGGATGCAGAAGACACACTTACAGCTGGGGGGCACGCCTCCAGATCAGTGGCTCCGTCTCCAATCATTACCACAGTCTTGAAGCCGTACTGCTCCTTCAGCATGTTGATTACTTTTCCTTTGCCACCACTCTCCCCTGTGGGCTGAGTCTCATCGAAACCAGCGTACTCTCCTGCCAATTATTTAGATTTCAATTAAAAGAACTCTGACACGGCAAATAAAAAGACGATGGAACAAAGTGGGTCTTACCATTGAAGTAGAACTTGAGCCGGTTGGCGTAGACGTTTTGCAGAGGAATGCTGAGCTGAGTGGCAACATGTTCAACAATGCAGCGGAAGCCGCCAGAGACGAGGAACACCTTTATGTTGCGCTCATGCAGGCGGTCCACAAGCTCCCTGGACAAAAAGAAATTAACATTGATCTCTAAATGGGAAAACTGTCATGATGTACATAAATAAGGAGGATAAAGTGTTTTTATTAGATTCGTAGACAAAGGGCCTATATGCCCAAAGTAAGCTTCTTTCATCGAAATAATGTCAAAATCTAAATTTTTAATATAACATTAGTAATAACTTTGTTGTTTATGCGTAAATAAGATAAAACAAAATATTGCTTTAATTCCAGGATTAAGCTATTTGCAGCTAATGTGTTATTGTTTACAGCCCTAATTAAAACTTAAGACCTATAATGTGATATTTTAGACACTGTTGGGAAATTAACATAGAATAGTCAATCATAAAATTGTGATTATTTCTACGAACATTATCGCACCAAACAAATCTAATTGTGACATCCCTCATCATCAATAAAGACACTGGGATGGCAGATTTATGTTGGATCAAATTAGATTGTCATGTCAGTATTTATAGGACCAACTGTGCCGTTATTGCTGTGTTATCAGATATCAGTGCAATATCCAGTAAAAACACATTTAACAGGCAACACTGTTAGAATGTCATTTGGATTTTTGTTATTTAGAGTATTTTAATCATTCATTTTTCTTTTTATAAAAAAAAAAGAAACATATTGTTCTTTTGATGAGTTGCTTCAGCCTAGATGCAGAGTAGTATCCCGTCTGTGCAGTAGCAAAGAAATGAGTTAATCTACCAACCTATATAACCTGATCTTGATGCTATAAGAAATGAATTTGTATGATCAAGAAAATCTATTACATCTAATACGAAAAGTCAATAGTGTCAAAATTAGATTATTTCTGTTACTTTAAAAGTTTCGAGACACATACGAGTGCAGCAAATATTAGGTTAATACTGACAGCGGCAGCAATGGAGAAGATAAACATACTATTCTTGAAACAAAAGGAAAGTAAATTCAAAGTAAATACACAAGGAAATGATTACCTCCAGGGGTCTAAATCTGTTGAAGGAATGTGACTAAATTAAACATGTAGCATCATTCAATAACAATTTGCAGCTTTTTAAAAACTGATTAGATTTCATTCATTCATTTGTTCCCCTGATCAGGGATTGAGCTAATTATGGGAAAATGCCTTGCAGTGAAGCAAGATGTTAATCAAATCCAACTTTATTTGTATAGCACTTTTCATACAAAATAACACATCCATGTACACATGACAAAAGCTTAATTATGCTTGCAGGTATTTCTGTTTGCAGGAGAAAAACAAGTCTATTGAACTGATTCATGTTATCAAACTCTTTACACACTCACCTGATGCCTGGAGTCAGCTGAGGCGGGTGATCCGTTATCAGTTTGTTTACTTGTTCTCTGGAACACCGGATGATGGAAAGACGCTCAGACAGGGCCTTCTTAAAAGTCATTGAGCCACCCATGGCTTTACGTGTCCTAAAATGTGAAAATAAGTTGGTTAGACATCTGAAGCTAATACTCAAGTATGAATGCAATCTGCAAGTAAATTAAAGATGTGTTAACAACGTATATTATTGAATAAAATGGTTCACATCTCTCTGACTGCGTCCCCCACGCCACAGAATTTGGCAAGTTCATCAATGCCTTCTTCTTTGATGACTGTGCTGTCCACATCAAAACAGACAGCATCTGCTCTCCTGAAGAGTTCCTTTGTCTCTGCAAGGCTTGCCATGGTGCTGGGGAAACGACAAATATTTAGCATGAGATCTCTATAAATCAGTGTCTCCACAGGATTTGCCAAATGTCAGCTGATAAATTGGGAAGTCATCTGAGCAGTCTCGTGCTATATTGTTGGTTTAACGTGAGATCTGTGGTGTCTGATTTCACCAATGAGCTAAGCCCTGCACACAGTGGATGTCTTTTCTCCAGTGAAGCAGCAAACGCATCTATTCACTGAAATACCTATGTGCAAACATTTCAGCGTCGATGGAGCTCATCTCCAATAAAAATAAGTGCCGCAGCCGTTCATGTGTGCCAAAACTGGGTTACATAAAGCTGTGTGCCTAAACGAACTATGAGAGAGGACGGGGTGGGTTGGTGGGCGGATGGATGGATGGACATTAAGTGCCGATATTGCGTCACCCTTAACCCAGACACGCTACTGAACACCAACAGAAACAAAGCGATCGAGCAGACAGTTTAACTTGTCTAAAAAAAAAACCTGAATCATAAAAATGGTAAATCTAGGAGATGCAAGCTAAAAACTTTCATTTCTTGTAAATATGTAAGGAAAACCCGTGGGCGGGTTGCAACCTTTCCTCTGTACATTGATTTATTTAAGTAGAGTCAAGCGCCGGAAACAACTCGCACCAAAAGACTTAGCTATTTAAGAAAAATCTAGCATTAAAAAGCATTGGCTTTCATTACAAACTTACCGACTAGAGGAGAGTTAAGGCACATGCAGCAATCTGTTCACCAGTCTTCAACGCCGCTGTCGATGGGTTCAACATGAGGAAGAGAACCTGCTGAACGGACCAATGGGAGAGCAGCTGACGAGGCCCCGCCCCCGATCAGCTGGACCGGTTCCACGAGAACTGCCGAAAGAAACAATCAGAAAACAGGAGCTACAGGGTCACTAGGAAGATATGTACAGTCTACATATTGCTTACAGCAAACATTATATATGAAAAGTTCTTTTCACTGCTTAGGTAAAATATCTGAGAAATCTTCCGCGGCTAAAAATCAGCAAAAAGTGAAATATCTTTATGTTAAAAAAAAAAAAAAAAAAGATTCATTGTTGTTCATATACACCACAAACAGATGCAACATAATTATACAAATGTCCAAAACAAAAGGAAACAAAGCCATGATAAATAGGTGGAAATACAAACACTGTATTTTAAATATTTCATATATCATACAGTTTCCATTATCTTGAGTGGTGCTAAAACAAATTGGAAAAAAACAACTTCAAAAGTAATTTCTCCCCAGGGATTAATATATATGTTTTGTGTGACAAGGACTAGTCTGCTTTTTGTATTCAGCACAATTTTAATTCGACTAAAACAATGTTTTTAAACATTCAAGACTCATAATGCTAGTATGTTCCACAGCAGATTTTGATTTAAGGGACATGGATACACAAAAATAAAATGTATAATAAAGGTCAATAAATATATCTGTACATATAATGATATAATATCAACTAAAGGAGTTATCCTTGAAATAGAAGTTGCCCAGGTTTTGTTTTTTGTTTTTTTTTAAACTATTGTAGTTTACTTTCTACACTGGCAGGTGGCGCTGATGCCCTAAAAGCGGTTTAGTGCTGCCATTAATAATACGTGTAAACCATGCGACAACGAAGAAGAAAAGAAGCAACGTGAAGCTAACGTGCTACGATGTTGTTAAGAAATAGAAACGTGTTCGTCCGCAAAAACTGGCTCCTAGTTGCTGTAGTTACTTCAAACGAACGAAGGTTAAAACATGACCTGTGAAGAATCAAACGCGGATGTAAACCGCAGGTACTTTAACCTAGTTTTTGTCTGAATGTCGCTTCCTCGCTTGTCTCCTTGTATTAGGAAACGTAGTGCTGCAAACGTTTAGCTAAATAGCGATGTAAAGCTTATACTGTAACAGGTGGGTAGTGTAGGTCATTATAATTAGATATATGGATTGTGATTTAGATGGGCCGTTTTGTAGCAGAAAAACCAAACTGAGTGCAGGTTTAAAAGTTGTGTCGTAGAGTTTTAAACCTGCAGAGAGAGAGAGAAGCGGGTAGTGGTGTCTAAATTAAGAATCGTTGCAATAATATTTTTGGGGATCTTTTTTTTTATTTATAATAATCGAACAGGACTCCCGAGCGGTCGGTTCCACTTTGAGGAGCTGCTTTCTATGCCTGCGACGCATTGACCTCCACGTGGCAGAGGTGAGGAAAAATAGCACATGTGCAGCTTCTTTTTTTAAATAGAGTGCAAAAAACAAATATTTTATTGTCCAATCAGATACTACGGAAGAGTATTGGGGCATCTGAAGAAAGAAAAAGAATTGTGAGGGAAAATTCTCAAATTTTTCCTCCTCAGAATTTTGTTTAGTTTCTTCAGTGGCCCTAATACTATCTAAGACCTGCACGTGGCAGAGGTGAGAAAAATAGCACGTGTCCTGCTTCTTTTTGAAAAAAATGTAAAAAAATTATTTATAACCATAAGTGGTTTCCAGTATAAAGCATCCCCCAAACATTTTACCAGATATAGAGAGGAGTATCAGCTCTAAATTGTTGGAGGAGACGCCAACTTTAGAAATAAACCAATATGTTAAATTTAAAGTGTTGTCCCTTTAGAAATTGTCATCTGTATAAAAGAAACAAGGCTTCATGATCCAGCTCTGAAGATCGAAAAAGAGGCTTTTAAAGTTGTTTAAAAACTTTTCAAAAGAAAAGGGCTCTGTAAAGTAAATTTTGAAGGCACACTTTTCAAAAGTTCAACCTAATACCCAATCATTCAATAAGGTACAAGTGAAACTATTTCAGTATATGTAGTAGAAATGTTACATAATCTTTCGTACTTGCAGTACAAGAGTGTTACCTTTTAGTGAAAATGACATTCTTTCATAATTCTTTCAATTTAGTCACATCTAAACCATATACTGGTGTGCATTTTAAATGCTCCCAAATAACATATTTTGAATTCATTTGAAAAAACTATTAAACTGAACCAGAATTACTCAGAAAACACCCCAATGGTCTTCTAAACTCTGCTGTAATGACTTAATCCATGATTTTTTTTCTGCATGGCTGAATTCTGTGTTACTCTTGACATAGTAAATACAGTCAGACACCATGCTAAATCATTGTTTTCACACACCGACTCAGTGGGAACAGGGTGCTTATCATGTGCCTTGTTCTTATGTTGGAGTGAATACAGCAATATGCTGAAAACCTGACTGCACTGTTTTTTTAAATGTTGAGATCATTACTTCAGTGTTGCTCAGGACTCTCTTCTATACTTTCAAGCTTTTGTGCTGTTTTTATATTCATCCCCACCAGCTCCGTCTTATATTATGTCAGTAGATAGAATTATATCACAGACTTTCTACTTCTTTTCCAGGATGCTTTTGCACTATTCATTTATGGATTAATGCAAACTCTTGAGGTTACCATCGCAACCTCCAAGCTGAGGAATGGCCTCAGTCACAGTGGTATGTTATCACACAGACTGTGAACACAGACACACAACATATAGTTATTATTCCATGCACTGAAAAAGGTGGACGGAGGCATGGCTGAATTCTGTCCCAGCTGTTCTGTGCTGAATACAGTCAGACACCATGCAAAAGCCTCGTCTCATTCCTTCTTAATGACTGGACTGGTGCTTTTTTCAGCGTTGTCTAGATTTACAGGAATGAGTACAATGTATCTCTCTGGACACTTATGTTGTTAAATTTTGCTTATTCTCTCATTTCTGTCCTTTCAATTTCTTTACAGTAATCGATGACTGTCTACCTGTGGTTACTGTGTAAACGCCCTTCACCTGTGGTAATTACTGTATTAATTTGCTTATCTGTTTACTATCATTTCTGTTAGAGGATGAATTATGTCTCATTACTGTTTTTTTATGTTTAATATACTTCTCAGCATCATGTCAAGCATAGTTTTCTCAGAAAAAATATGAATTTTCCTTACTGTTTATTAATAAACTTGAACTTTTGAATGATTGTGTCAAACCTTGTTTTTTGTGTGTTTGTGTACTGAGTTTGTTGAGCTTGTTAAGGCTGTCTGATGCAGAAAAGGTCAGTCTAAACCTGTATTTTTCCAATGATAAGGCTTTTAAATTATTGCACGGTTTAATAAATACATTCATAGCATACAATTCAAAGGGTTCTGTTTTCACCCGAGCTTGTGCCAGTACAATAGTTGCACTTTTCCAGAAGATTTAACTGGAGAGCAGAAAGCAAGAAAAGTGTTGAACAATGACATCTAAAGAGTGTTAAACTGGGCTGTTTTTTTTAAGATAACTAAAACAATGTTTTCTATTATTGAGCAAAGCATGCTTAAATGAACTGTCTGTGCTTCCATAGTTGACCATTTCTGTCATACAAAGGCGGCAGGAGTTGGAGAATATCTCAGTCCTTGCAGGTTTGTCACCAGCTGTGCTGGCCCTGCTCACCAGCTGTGCTGGCCCTGCTCATCAGCCTCTGCGGTTATCGACAGCAAGATGGCCTTTGGAGAGTTTTCAAAGAGCGCTGCTCTGTTCTGAGTTTGGCCCTTCTTGACCCAGTGGCCGTAGATCTTGAATGCACAAGCGTCGATGAGCTTACGGATAGGCTTGACGGCATATGGGTCACTCCTGATCACCTCTTTGGTGACAGGCTTGGCACGGCGGTAGTTGCAATAGATCCGCATGGTGGCAAGCACCGTCATACAGATGACCTGATGGAAAAAGGGAACTGCTTGGTTATGAACAGAGTGAATGTGTTATTTTTAATCCTTATTAAATGAAAATTATTGATAACTTTCTTGCAGATTTATAACTATCAAATAATGTAAATCTTTGGATATAGATAACTTTATTTATCCCAGAAGGGAAATTGTGTTGTTACAGTAGTCCAGTGGCATAAACTAGGAATAAAAATAGAAGTAAAATATACAATATAAGGAAAGTGGAATAAAAATAGAAATAAAATAAAGATATAAATCCAGAGTGAAATAAAAATAGAGATAAATGAAATATGAATACAGAGTGGATTGGCAGATAAAGTGCAGTGGCAAAATGATTGAATAATATTGATGGTATGGTGGTTATGTTACTGACAGTAACGGTACATAATGACAGTATATAGTGATAATCAACAGAATATAATAACAGTATGTGGTAAATATGGTTGCAGCAATAGTGTATAATGGGAGTAATGATAAAATATGGACACCTTTAGCCTTAGTACAGATATGTTGTATGATAAATATGGGATATATAGTGCAGGTATAGGTGTAATATATGCATGATAGATAAATATTACTGGCAAAATATACATACAATGACAATAGCTATAAGATATTAATATTTAAATATGACTAAATAGGATGTGCAAAGATGATGCAGATGTTGAATGAATCAGTGGATGATAGGGATGGCCATTTGATTAAATTGTCTTAATCTATTAACAGAAGAATTAATGATCGATTAATCAATGTTTCTATTTTAATCTATATTTATAGCCTTTATTCAAATGAAGTGAAAGTACAAAAAACCTAGTGTGTTTCCTAATTTCGACTGTTATTACATTTAACTGCCAACTTTTCTGGCAGTTAAATGGGATTCATTCAGTGGTTACACTGGAAAATATGTGCTTGCATACAACTAGATGCATTCAATTGATCAATTAACAGATAATGTAAGTGATTAAAATCTGAACAATCCATGAATCAATGGTCGATTAATTATGCCCGTCCCTAGTGGATGATCTAAAGCATGTACTGGTTTATGCATGTGGAAGAAATCTCACCTTAAACCGCCTGTATGGACTGAACTGTCGGACTTCATTCACCACATACTGTGAGAAAAACGGATGGTTGAGGGCGTCCTTAGCAGTGAAACGCTGCTTCGGATCCACTACCAACATCCTTGAGATCTAGGAAAAACACATCATGCCTTATCATACATAAACAAAATAAAACCTTAACATATGGTAAATGGACCTTACTTCACACAGCACCGATATTGAAGCATAGTGGGTGCTAAGTAACTAACATTCACACACATTCATACCCCCAATAGGCACATCAGGAGGCAAGGCAGGGTTCAGTTTCTTGCCCAAGGACACTTTGACATTTATCGCATTATTCTTAATTTATTTTACAACTTTAGCAAAGCAGGTAAAACATGGTTCCATCCTACCAAGTCTTTGACGGTGTCAGAGCGGTCCTCCCACTCTGGAGATGAGAAGTCGTACTTCCCTGACAAGATCATGCGCAGCATCAGCATCTGTTTCCTGTGCCAGAAGGGCGGTGAGCCTGCGAGCAGCGTGTACATGATGACACCTGAACTCCATCTGCAAACGTGAGCAAAAAGAAATTCCAGTTTACGAAGCTTTAAAGCAAAGTTACTGTATTAATGAGATGCATTGCTAAGAACTGCACAAGCTTTCATTGCACAAAAAAAGACAATGGAGGTGGGATGAGCTCTACAATCTGGTCCTACTGTGCTACTGTCACTGAGGTTGTGCATGTGATGTCCTTGTTTTGTCTCCGGGCGCTCACATGTCCACAGCTGTACCGTATCCTTGGTGTCCTGCATCCATGGAGCACTCGATGATCTCAGGAGCGAGATAACCAGGAGTTCCAAAAACCTCTGCATTACAGGCACAAAGAATCAGGAACATCAGACATCTAACACCCTTTTTGTACTTGTTTTAAGTCTTCATTTGCACAGTTTAAAAGGAATATTCCAGCAGAGGATCATAAAAGGGTTTATATGTTAACTAAACCAGATGTTAAGCAGACAAGACGCTATTGTCACCATCCCATAATCTAATAAGTTCTATGCTATCTTAAGAAAGGAACAATTAGGTGTAGTTGTATTTTTGTGAGTGTTAAAAATGTTGTGTAATTAGATGATATGGTCCGATTTTATTTCACACAATACACTGAAATCCACAAAATACTGCCATCTGACAGATAATGTTATACCACACAGGTAAAGATCTTCATATGATGCAGTTCATTCAATCTTGACAATGTAAACCCAACTGTGCGATGGGATAGAGTTTCAGCAGGCTCTTGGCCTGCCAGCGCCTGCTGCTAATCATCTTGAACTTCTGAAAAGTCCATTTGGAAGGTCAGCGCTCTGCCAACGTCTGTGGCTGAGCTAAGAGATCGGAGTGTCCTGTGCTGCTCACAGGAGGGAGCGTGTTGTGCAACTAGATCCAGATTCTCTGCCAACAGCTGGTGCACTGACAAGCACACGGGGGGTCGTAAAGATAGAAACTTTACTAGAGGAGGACACTTTAATAAGATCAACTGAGACGGTCATATTTTTACTTGCAAAAAGAAGGATTTGCATGATACTTTGAAACAAAAGGAGGTCAAAATGCTACCTTAGATGTGTGAATGTTTGCATATTCCAGGGTCTCTGTGAATGCTTTCTCTCACCTTTAAGAGTCTGTCCTGGCTGGATTTGCACAGCAAAGCCAAAGTCAGTGAGTTTGATGTTCATATCATCATCTAAAAGGATGTTCTCTGGCTTCAGATCTCGGTGGACGATGTTTTGTGCATGAAGAAACTGGACCACCTCCAGCAAAGCCCGCATGATCTTTCTAAAAAAGACCAAACACACCAAACTCTCACGCCTTTAAAAAGCCATTACTGTGATGAATCACTGCAAAAGCTCACCCACTGACCTGGTTTCCTTCTCACTCAGAGTGACTTTCTCTGTGAGGTAGTCGAAAAGTTCACCTTTCTTCATCCTGGGGGGGTAGAAATGAAACTTTTGAGGAGCTGCTGTTGGTTTAAACAGGTCTGCAGGTAAACTCTGACACTTACAGGTCAAAAACCAGGAAGAAGAAGGCTTTGGACTCGTAGCAGTCTTTGAGCTGTACTGGAAACAAGAATTTACTCATTGAGTGGATCAGCTGAGAGCCAAGTTAGTATCACAGGACAAAGGCCATACAAACTGTCCTGGGCTGGAATTTATACAGTAAAACTAAGATACACAGGGATAAAAAGACGCAGCTTTCTTACTTATGTTGTCCTGTCCGCACACTTTCTTGAGGATGTCGATCTCCTTCTGGGTGGCATCTCTGATTTCCTCTATCTCCTCCGGGCTCATCTTGTCAGAGGGGGTGATGTCGATGATCTTCACGGCATATTCCTGAGACGTCCGCTTGTTGACGCAGCGGCGCACCACGCTGCTCACTCCCCTGAGGAAGAGAAGTAGAAATCAGCCATTAGATTTGTAGGTTTAGTGTTTTATGTACATGACATTAAAACACGTGTTTGTGCAGGAACTGAGTCTGTGAGATGACTCTTGGATCTACAGGTGTGCTGCAAAGGTTGTTTTATTCAGGCAATTCAACGTAAAAGGTGAAACCAATACATTATATGTACTAAGTACAGATGCAAGAGTATACTTTCAGAGGCTTGAC
Source organism: Craterocephalus amniculus (assembly GCA_036024015.1). NCBI lineage: Eukaryota > Metazoa > Chordata > Actinopteri > Atheriniformes > Atherinidae > Craterocephalus > Craterocephalus amniculus. The sequence goes on along the minus strand of JAVQJG010079433.1, from coordinate 3,791 downwards.
TTTTTTGTATTTAAAATTAATTTTTTTATTGATTTCATAGACTATTCTAATTTTCTGAGTTTTTTAATTTGAGCTTTCCTGAAGCTCCAAATCCTTATCAGCAAAATATAAACATAAAATAGCTGAAATATATTGATTTACTTACTATTTGTCTATATGTGTACATTTCATCTTTGAGGACAGTATGCAGGCACTTATTCAGGATATTTAAATTTTCAGAGTAATAGCTGTAGTGTACCATATCAAAGAATAGAGAAGTACTTTTCCATGTATATTTATGTACTTTAATAAAAGCCAAATAACGTTTGCTTCACCAATGTAAACTTTTCTGATTGAAGTCATTCCTGAATTCAGATTCCATGAATTGGTCAAACTAAACTGAGTTTCTCATTGGGACAAAAAACGAGCACAGAACACACTAATCACACATCCTGCGACCCTGTAACCTGCATGTGAGAAAAGGGGTAAAATTACGTAATGAATTGGCAGGACGGCCATTCATGGTTAGCTCACAACACCGAACCTTTGTCCTCAACATGCTGAAGTTAAAGAGGCCTGCATCCTGCACACTCAGGCTTACATAACGGCACCACCGTCTGAAAGCTGGTGGGGAATGACAATGAGCAGGCGCTGACCCTGCTCACATTTCCCAGAGACTTGTGGGAAACGACTTTAAAACCTGTCTGTCCTCCGGTTAAATGAGAGGAGTTATGGTTGTTTGATCAGTGGTGCTAAGGACCACTAAACCTGGAATAACAGGTGTCAAACAAAGAGTTTAGTCCTTTAAATCTATTGTAATTTAAGCTTTTGCCATGTGTTTCTCAAGTGCAACCAATGTTTCGCTTACTATAAATAAAACTGCACACACACACTGATGATAATAATAATGATAATAAATACTTCCGGCTCTCATGTTGGCTGTGCGTGCTTTCCAGACATACCTGCCCAGAATCTCCTTGGGATCATACTTGTCATAGAACTCCTTGGCTCCCACCCAGTCAGGAATCTCCTCCTCTTTGGTCATGATGGGGGCAAAGCCGGTTCACCACCAAAAGGTACACAGCTGCTCTCCTCTTACAGCTCACAACAGGCTGCAGGAAACAGGCGCGCTCAAAACACCCCCCATACATTTGCAATCTCTCTATGGAATTATTACACTGTTTTATATTTCATTTTATTACCATTCACATACTTTGGTCACACTTAAACTGTTAAATAGCTTAAGCTCCTTTCATGTTAGTGGCATACATGTTTGAAATACTGAGAAAAAGGTGAGTATGAAGACATTGTGTTGGCTCAGTTTCAACTAAAGATGTAATCATACGGGACTTTTTTCAGGATTCGGGTCATTTTTTACCTTTAAAATGTGAGTTATCCTGTTCAGATGGATGCCTGACTTATTAGATTATTGTTTTTTTTTTAAAAAGAGTTTGACTCACTTTCCTGTCACGCAGTTTACAATTAAGAACAAACCAAGCTGCGGATCTGGAGTTCTCCAAAACTTTGCCACAACCAAGAAGTCAGACGGTGCAATAACAAGCAACACGCCACCATGTGCGAAAGATCGCTCATCCACAGCCGCTATTTGACCTTTTACTGGCTCCACCGAGGCGGTAGCTGGGACAGAAAGCCAAGCACACTCACCGTGTCAGTCGGTGCCTGAGATCGTGAAGAAAAGCATCATTTATCTGCGCTGTCTGTCCGTAAAGAGCAAAAACCGCAGAGACAGAAGTCCAGTCAGACTCCGCTGCTGTTGCTGATTTGTGGGGTCGCTGCTGCCATGTTGTAAAGGGTGAGCTTTAATGTCAGATGCCAAAAATAAATAGCTGCCTCCGCAGCAGCAGTTCACCCTGCGCGCGCAAAAAGCAGATCCATGAAATAGCACCCGGCGGCTGCAGCTTCCACCGCGACGCATTTAGAGAGGAATAACTTTACATGAGTGGTTTTACGCTGAGACGGGAATGACACAGCAGGTGAATAAAGGACCAGAGTGCTGCCCGCTTTTATTTTTAATGAAAGAACTGAGGTAAAATGGAATTATTTTGATTAGGCGTGAGTAGAAGGTGAAATAAATACCAACTGGATTTCTGATCCAAGTGCTTTATTCGGTTTCTGATTATTACACGCAACTTTTCAGAAAGGTGGATACAGAAGATGAAAACTAGTAGCTTTATTCAATAAATCCTGCAATTTTTGAGAGTAGATTTAAATTAAAAGCACTGATGCTAATGCAAACACTGTCAAAATTACAACCAGCTGAAAATATGACACAAAATATATAAACATTATTTATAAGACTAAGATTACAAATTCTGCAGCAGTGTCTTCACAAATAAATGTTGTTGCCTGATGGTACTCAGCTGTCAAAGTGAAGTATGTTGATTTATTCATTGATCCCTTGATAATTACACCTAGCTAATGCAGCATTAACAACATGCGTGATGTTCACTCTGCAGGAATTGGTCTCCATCTCATGACAGACCTATGAAGAACAGAGAGGAAAAAAGTTAGACAAGACGAGGGATTTAAAATCTAATTATTATTTAGTAAGTACATTTCAACACTTAACCTACCATTACCGAACTTGCACTGTTTGAGCACCTCGCTGAACCCCTCACAGAGTTTCAGGTCACTCTGGTTTTGGGCGCACTCGATGAATTGCTTGAGCTCGTAGGAGCAGGCCTGCTGCTGCTGAGGCTGCTGCTGGTACTGAGGCTGCTGCTGGTAGGGCTCCTGGCAGACACAAAACAGACGATGTCATTCCAACTTATCATGTCTAAATGATAATAAATCTACAAAAGCTAGTGCTATTGTTTACAGACATTAAAAAAAGGAGTAGAGTCTTCTGCCATGGTGTATTATAATTCACACTCCAAACATAATGGGTTACACTTGAATGTTAAGGCAGGAAATCTGGTTACACTCACAAAACCATATCATTCTGAGCTATTACAGTACCCACTCCTGTCATGTTAATCAAATGTCATGTACCTCTACTTCACTGAGTTTGTTGTCATACAGACTGACCTGCCATGTGCTAGACAGACTAATCTTCTTTGAAACTATTCTTATCCAATGCTACAATTTAGTTTACCTGGTATGTGACATCAGGCTTGGCAGGCTCTGACTGTCCTCCACCAAATCCTCCAGTCAAGGCATGTCCGATAGTATGTCCTACTGCAGAACCCACTGCGACTCCAGCGGCAGTAGTTGCCATCTGAGCAAACATGCCTGGCTGCCTGGGTGCAGCCGGTGCACCCACAGCGGATGGAGGGGCCTGCATGGGAACCGGGGCATGAGGTGCCGCACTGGCTGCAGGAGGTGGGGGTGGAGGTGGAGCTCGGCTGCAAAGAATAAACTTATTTAAATGTCAACCAAAACAAACACCCCGAAAATGTTAATCAATGACATTTGTATTATCTCTCTGAGATGATATGGATTTTTTTGTTTAAATTGAGAACTGCCTCAGATAAATCTTCAAACGGCTAAGAAAGACAAAAAAAGGATTTGATTAAATAATTCTAAAAATATCTTATGGATAGAGACAGTGGACCTGTACAGAAGATGCTTTCTATCAACAGCTTAGTTAACTGGTGTGACAAAGCAGAGGGAAGAATATGTGTTGCCTTCCTGTTTGGTGTCACATAAGGTCAGTGATAACAGGTTTTTTCTGGACAGTTACATAAAACATCAGGGGGTAGGGAGTAGTTTGTCATAATTGTGATATAAATAAGCCCAAAGGATCCCGTTAGACCTAACAACTTGATTAGTCTAACATGGATCAACAATGT